>UZAN01050911.1:0-14219 GCA_900618425.1 Echinostoma caproni | reverse complement strand
TAGACCGGTGAAGTTTGGCGCATTCAGACCTACCGCCTGCTGCTTAATGGATGTAGTTTTCTTCGCTTCAGACATGATTTGACATAGAATGGGTAAACACAGTCAAAAATTGAACCGTAGCAGTATTTCTGTAAAATTACCCGAATCGGGCGAAAACGGGAAAATATTTTCCAAAAGCTAATTAATCACACCCTTCGTAGGGCAAAAAAGTATACAAATCGAGAAAAATAACACGGGCTGTTAATGAAACAAAAAGTCGTAAAAATATACCAATAACCAGAAAAATGGAACGGCTCACCAGTTTAGAGATGGTGGACGAGTGATATCAAGATGCGCAATGACGATCCGATCTCTAAATATCCCGTGTTTCTCGATCGCCCAGTATGAATCAGGAAGAACCACTGGTTAGTCGAGGGAAAATATATTGTTCCCTGGAAGCACCGGAGTTTAGCCTGATTATGCTCAAGAGTATCTGAAAGCGGAAGTGCTTAGCAAGCGAAAGGTGTAGCTCTGAACTCACGCACCGTTTAAAGTGAGTCGTACTTCACCGGAGGTGGTAGAGACTTAAACAAAGATAAAAGACTTAGCTGAAGAAGCGGTCTCATGATATCAAGGATCCTGGCGGATTCTATGCTACAAAGGAGAAGGATGCACGAGCGAATGCTCCAAGCAACCAATGCCTGCAATCATGTGAAAGCATGTATGCGGAACAGGCAGACCAAAGATGGTGACATTCTCGAGCAGGTTACACTGTTGGTCTCAAGCCACTACACGCTTTGGCCAGAGACATGTGTTAGTAAGAGCCTTATTAGATAATGTCACCAGACATTGATTACTGTAATCGAATGCCGAAGAGCTGTCCGCGTATTCCGAGAAACTTGTTAACTGTGCGGATGAGTTGAAAAAACTGACGATCGAATTGATTAAGCAAGCCGAAGAATTATATCAAATTAACCGTGAACCATCGATCCGGGACTTGTGTGATTTCGTTTCTGCTTAAGCCCGACTGCAGCAAAATTGCTACAGTTATTTATTGCAAGATCGTAGATCTCTGACTGACACTAACAACAGAGTTGTTACGCAAAGAAAGACCTTTGCATTTGTGTCCAACAATAGGGCGTGTCATGTGCGGACTAAACCCCTTTGTAGACGATTGTCAAGAGTTTCAAAAGTTGTATGCACAAGAGCGTTGGTTATTGGTTTCTAAACACCGGTTGTGTTTTAGGTGTCTCCGACCAGGGCATCGGGTTGAGAAGTGTTTATCAAAAACTAGATGCGAGCAAAAGGGCTTTCCCCATGTACACCACGAGTTGCTGCACCAAGAGAAAGAGATGCCAAGAGTTTATATTGCTTCGTGTCACCTTTTTTCTAATGGCTATGGAGTGAGTTTGGGAATTATTCCAGTAATTATTGAGGGTCCTACTGGGTCTTCGATAACTAACGCCCTGTTAGACACAAGAGCCGACACTTCCTTGATACAAGCGGACCTAGCAGACCAAGTAGGTCTAAAGGGTAAATCAGAGGACATTTTCATGAACACGCCGTTAGGGAACACCCGCAAAAGCTGTACTAGCTTAACTTTTAGAGTAAAGTCCTTGGATGGTGCCAAAGAAATAGACGTCCAGAAGGCCTACACTGTCGCGTCTGTACTCAAGAGTCCTGTCTCAAAACCAGGTGCTGGAACGCTTTCTAGATGCAGCCACTTAAAGGGAGTCAACCTTCCCATAACGAGCTGTCCGATAGTTGGTGTGCTGATTGGTTTGAATGTGCCCGAAGCACATTGGATACTGGAACAAAGACGAGGAAAGAAAGGGGACCCATACGCAGATCGTACTCCGTTAGGTTGGGTCCTTAGGTGACCGGTGGATAGCAGTGACAACGGTGGTGTACGTATGTGTGTAGTACACGGACTGAAGAAAATTGTGGAGGATATCTGCCGGCTTTACAATCAAGAATTCACCGGATGTGTCTCAAGTGACTTGTCTCAGTGAGCTGAAGACGCACGCGCAGTTATCATTGCGGAAAAGTCTGTGCGAGAAGCGGAGGGACATTTATGTGTAGCATTACCGTGGAGAGACGATAAGCTGCAAAGGGTGTAATAAACCGGTAGCACTGAGGCGTTTAGTTTCTTTTGGTCGAAAGTTTCAAGTTGACCAAGGCATGCAAGATAAATATTCTGCGGTTATCGGCAGATATTTGGAAAGAGGCTATGCAAAAATGATAGAGACGGAAGCTGATGACACTGGCTTCAAGTGGTATCTACCACACCATGCTGTTCTTAATCCTAAGAAGCTGGATAAATTAAGGATTGTATTTGATTGTGCAGCGGTTTATTCAGGGAAGTCCTTGAATATGCATTTGCTCTATGACCGAACATCGTGTCCAGTCTAGACGGAGTCCTGCTTCGCTTTCGTCAGAAGCCTATTGCCGTTACTGCGGATATTGAGGATATGTTTTTACAGGTCAAAGTTCCAGAATCGGATCAGACGGCTCTCAAATTTCTATGGTGGTCTGAAGGTAACCCAACTCAACTAGTTGAGGAGTATTGTATGACGGTTCACCCTTTCGGAGAGGTCTCTTAGCCATTTTGTGCGAGTTTTGCTTTGCAGAAAAACAGCCAATTTATACGGTCACGATTACCCTTCCTCGATAACCGATGCAGTTCAAAGCGGTTCTTATGTGGACGACTTGTTGTTGTATGTCGATGATCAAATCGAAGCACGCAGCACAATCAGTGGCCTGACACAACTGTTAGGTAGTGCTGGGTTCAAACTGACTAAGTGAGCTAGTAATCAGCGAGAGGTTTTGATTCAGATTTCTTCTGACGAAAGGAATGTTTCGGTTAAGGAATTTTCTGACGGTATGCTTCCGACGGAAAAGGCTCTCGGTCTGGCTTGAGACCTGGAGGGTGATTCATTTATCTACCAGTTTGAAATAAAGGAGTGCCCGGTCACGCGAAGACTGTTGTTGTCGTGTTTGTCAGCTATCTATGACCCACTGGGGTGGATTGGCCCATTCATATTACTTTTAAAGTTGTGGTTTCAAGGTCAGTGTAAAAAAGAAGTGGGTTGGGATGAATTGTTAGAGAGTGAAGAGCACAGATGGCGGCATTGTTGTGCCATTTTAGAAATGCTAAATAGTATTGAGTTGCCTAGATGGTATCTTTATGAAACTTCAGAAACAGATCTCGAGGTGGAGCTCCATGTGTCCAGTGACGCATTGGAAAAGGGCTATGGGGCCGTTGCGTACTTTCGCTTCATCGGTAAACAAGAATCTACGAAGTGTGTGGTGGTTATGGCTAAGTCCCGAGTAACTCCTTTGAAGTTTGTCACCATACCTCGTTTCGAGTTATCGGCCGTGGTGTTGGCTACTCAGTTAGCTAGAACGATACAAAAAGAAATAGAAATATCGCTACGACAAGTGTGTTATTGGTCGGACTCAGCATACGTCTTATATTATATTAAAAAGGATAAAAGCCGCTTTTCGATTTTCGTCGATAATCGCGTAGCTAAGATCAAAGAAGTTTTTACCCCAGAACATTGGCGACACGAGAAAAGGAAGGATAACCCTGCGGACTTAGCCTCACGAGGTATGACGCATCAAGAAAAAGACCAGATCCTATGATTTCAGGGGCCACAGTTTCTAAGTCAACTGGGCATGACTGACTATGAAGTGGATACTTGCCCCGATCCCTCAAACGAATTCTTAGAAGCAAGAGAGAAAAGAGTAATTGCATCAGTTGTTAACGTTGCTTATACACGTTATTTCGAGAGGTTCTTCTCGTGGTTGCCACTGATAAAGTCGGTGGCCTGGATTTTGAGGTTCAAACAACATCTACTCATCCTTAGTAGGGGCAAAACCCAAATGTCGTTGAGGGTAGGCTCTTTAACATTGTCAGAGCTAAGAAGCAGTCGTGATGCCATTGTTAGTCTAGTACAAGCGGAGTGTTTTCCCCGGGAACTGAGCGTGCTACATGGTGAAACTAAAGATAGCCAGCGAATGTTTACAAATAGCGCAATAAAACGATTGAACCCCATTCTTATTGATGGGTTCTTATGTGTTGGGGGTCATCTACAATGGTCGGATATGTCAGAGGCCCTTAAACATCCTGTAATCCTGCCTGCCAAGCATCATATCACACATTTGATAATTAGATATCATCATGAGTTCGATGGTCATGTAGGCTGCAATCAAGTCCTGGCCAGTATTCGGAGGAGGTTCTGGGTTCTAAAGGACAGGGCCCCCGTTCGACGTGTCATTGGAAGATGTATGCAATTCCGAAGGTATCAGGCGCATTCTTGCTGTCAGGAAATCGCACGTTTACCTTTAGAACGGGTTAGTCATGATGGACATGCCCTTGCGCATGTAGGAGTGGACTTCTTTGGTCCACTATACGTAAAGCAAGGGCTGTCGGAACAAAAGCGATATGGGTGTTCATTCACCTGTTTAAATATACGGGCAGTACACATTAAAGTGACTCATTCTCTCTCATCCGACGCCTTTTTGCAAGCCTTCCTGCGCTTCGTAGGAAAACGAAGAAGACCGAAAGTGGTTTTCAGCGACAACGGAACTAACTTTACAGGTGCTTATAACGAACTTCAGGCGTGTGTTCATCTTTTCTCAGATACCAAAACCAAAGGATTTATGGTGGGGCGAGACATCCATCGGCGTTTTGGTCCTACGGAAACCAGTCATTGGGCAGGCATCTGGGAAAGCATGATACGGTCCGTAAGGAGAATCTTACACGCCATCACCTGTGGTCACAGCGTTACTGACGAAACTCTGTTGACTTTCGTCGCCGAAGTAGAACGGATCTTGAATGACCGTCCGTTAGTGCCACTGTCTGAAGATGCTAAAGACTTAGACGCTTTAACCCCTAACAAGCTGTTATTGCTTTGAGACAACCAAACATTCACGGATGTTTGTGATTTTCCAAAATCATGCGTTAGGCTTTGGAGGTGAGTGCAAGTGTTAACCATCACATTTTGGAAACGCTGGAAATCTGAATACTTGTGCATGCTGCAGGAGAGGCACAAGTGGTTCGATAGAATACCCAATCTCAAGAAGGGAGATCTTGTTTTGGTGTTGGATGAGAGAGTTCACAGGAATCAGTGGCCTTTGGGTATAGTCTGCAAAGTTCTTCCGGGTCGGATGGCTTGGTCAGGGAAGTGCTGGTCCGAACATGTCGGAATGTTGTGAAACGGGATGTCATAAAGCTCTGTCATTTGGAGGATGCCAGTTAGGTTTGCGTTGTCTTGGTCTGCTTACATCCCTAAAGCAAATCCCGCGACAAAGCACCCGGGTATATCTTTCGTAGCAAACTCCCCATTTATCTAATGGCACTTTATCTATTTATTTATTCATTCATTTACTTATCGCTGCTGGTGATGGTCGTCACTAATGCCTAACTTAGGTTACTAGAACACCTGCTGTTCAGCGTTCTTTACCTCGCGTATCTTCTCTCCGTTGAAAAGATACTACTGTTACATTAATTTCAATTTGGGCAATACAGATTTGCTATGCGTTATGGATTCATGACAAATTGTCGTCTGTGCAGCTGTGGTACTAAAGCTGAAAATGTTGAGAGTAGAGTATGCCCTTTATGGTGGTTCTTAATCCGCTAGGTGATGTTTACCTCGATGTTGATATGTATTGATTGTTTACATTCGAGCTTCTTGGTTGTTAGTCAGTTCGGGTCAGGTCACACCGTTGGTACTTGATCTGGTGTTACCCTAGGTTCTACGTTAAAAGGGCTCCCTTTGTTAACTCGTCCCAGTCGGTCAGTTTGTGGTGAACGGAACTATCTTGAGTAAACTAAATGCTTTTACTGTCTTTGACGAGTGACATCCCGAAGCCTGTAGTGAAGAGCTTCGCACAATGTGTTGGTCTGGTAATGATCAATCTCTTTGTCATCTTTACCGTCTGTGGCCTGGAGCATGTGCGTTCCTTGCGTTGGGTACCGGGGCTTGTTTGATGACGAGTTGGGTTTTTACCTGACACCTAATACCCGTTCATGACAAAGATTGCAGACCAATAACAGAGATGTGCGCTCCTACTGTCACAGAGGGACAAGGATGTCACCACAGTCACTGATAGTTTCAGATATCTAGTGGTGTTCATTGATGTGATTGTTCATGCGCCTGCCATGACCGAGTGAGATGGTTCTGATTGTTTGCCAGTTGGGGTATTGTTTTTCTCGGTGTGACCCAGTTCGTCTACCAACGGTGTGGATCACTGTAGCCCTATGTTTTCTCCCGTGAGATGAATGTGAGTGAAAGATTAATTGATGCTTAATGCATGATATGGACGACTGCTTCGTCTTTAGATTGGACTTGTGTCATATTGTACAGATGCACTCGAGTCAGTTGTGTTTCCGACCGTTGCACAGAACGACATTTCTTGTGAATTTATAGTCAGCAGTCAAACCACTAGTATTGACATGTGTACGTATCGTACTAATCATCGTTGTAAACTTCTCTTTGGGTTTTGTAGGGGTTATATAATCATTTGTGTTTACAGGTACCCGAAAGCAATTCTGTATTCATGATCAGTTGTTCGTTCTTGCCAGCTATTAAGCACACTTGGTTTCCCAAAGTAGTCTGGGGTGCGAGATTAATTTATTCGTTTATCACATGGTTCTTTATCGACTCTCTGGCTCCTGTTAGTGAGACGGTCGGGGAAATTCATATACAAGCAAGTATCGCTTTAATATTTGCGTGCCACAAAATTTGTGTCAGCTATTTTTGCCGATAAATTATATCGATAACCATCATATTCGGGTTAAGGCAGTTACAGAATGGCTAGAGGGAAAGCAGTGGGCTTTCAGGGGGAAGTGTTACGGCAGCTGATGCACCGTAGTTAAAAAAAAGGTTTTCTATTCTTCTTTATTGCCGTTTGTTTTTTATCATTTCCACTCTTTGCTGTTTGTAACTTCCTGTTTGTTTAAACGTTCCAACATAACGTTTTCGACATTCGACCCGGGACATATTGCTTGGTCAGCTCGGTTGAGCTTGGTGTACATTTTCGTTCGATTGTTTCCTGCGTTCTGCTTGGGTGAGCATACATCCAAGTATGTTTTTTTATATTTGTACAATTTATTATAATGTGTTTTAGATACCGCATAAACGTCCTGGTCCACCGTCTGTATTCGTGTTTACGTTGCTCGTTCTCCTCGGATTCGGTTACTTGGGATCGTTCGTTATCGGGTTGAATACGTTCGCTCCAGTGCGGAATTTATCGTCGACAGCATGTGCGAATTTGTTCATTTCAGTTGAGGAGTGATCGTTATTCCAAAGTTCAGGCCCGTTCGTGCTAGATTACGGTGTTGGTGTAGTTTAGTACGCGTATTGGACTTACGAGCTCAAGTGAACGTAACACCACCCAAAGCCCCGGATGACCCCACCGAGGGTTACTGCTGGTTTCATTGTATCTATGGACCATGAGCTCGCAGTTGCAGAATGCCCTGCACCTACGCGACTGGAAAAGAGTAAGCCAATGAGTAAAAGCAGCCATACTGGCCGACCGATCTCCCTAGGTTGGCCGTATGTTTTTCGTACGTGACCGTCAGACGAACGCTGGGTTCCTCGTAGTTTCGGTAGCCCAAGTTTCTGTCTTTCCTATCGGTAGCAGCAAACCACGAACTACGACGCTTCGGCTATGCGCAGTGAATGGCACTCCCATTCCCACTTTTTGAACAAGACAACTAACGGTCAATCTCTGAGGGCAACGATGTTGTCCATGAACGTTCATTCCTGCGAATGTTCCCATTGGAGTACTGGGCATCTATTTCTTGCAGTACTATGAATTACTTGTCGATTCACGTAGACTGCAGTTGATCAACCCAACGTCGAATATCTAATTCACGGGTCTCAAATCCCGAACAGATGTTTACCGAATCACGGGTTTAATGCCTGATTTCCCAGTGGATTTCCAGACCTTGATCGCCCGATTACCCAGGTTGATTGAATCTATCGAGGATTTGACACTAGTGACTGATCGTGTTACACACTACACAGTCATTAAGGGTTCATCAGTCACGGCACAACCTCACCGTTTGGCACCGGACAAATTATCTTTTGCTAAGTGTGAGTTCGGCACGTTATTATCAAAAGGTATTGTATGTTCTTCTCATACTCCATGGGCCTCTCCTCTACACATGGTTCGTAAAAAAGACAACATTAGCTAGAGACCATGTGGCGACCATCGGTCACTGAACGCAGTAACTCGTTGCGATAGTTATCCCGTCCCATATATACACGACATTACGGTATCACTTCATGACACGACTATTTTTTCTAAGATCACTGTGGTTCGAGCTGATCATCAGATCCCAGTCACTACTGAAGATGTCGAAAAGACTGCTGTCACGGCTCCTTTAGGTCTGTTTGACTTCCTACGTATGCCCTTTGGTTTGCGAAACGCTGCTCAAACTTTCCAGAGGTTTATCAACAGTATAACTCAAGATTTAGATTTTGTTTACGTTTACATTGAAGATTTGTTCATTGCCTCTTCGAATGTAGATGAAACTTACCACCATTTGAGTTTTCTATTTCAACGTTTATCTGCTATTAGTATTGTAGTCAGTCCCGATAAATGTGAGCTTGGCAAAAAGGAACTGATTTTCCTTGGCTGCAAGATCACACAAGAGGGTATTTTACCATGCGAGGATAACGTACGTGCTATCAGAGAGTACACTTTACCATCCTCAGTAAAAGAACTGAGGGCGTTTTTGGGTTTATTAAATTTCTATAGATGATTCATCCCACACGCCGATCAATGACTGCAACCTCTTACGAACCTGTATCGGGGTAATCCACGTAAGCTCTTGCTTACGGATGCCGCACGAGTAGCATTCCATGTTTAGCGCAGACCACACTGCTTTTGAATCCTGTACCGTCAGCCACGCTTAGCTTAGGTGCTGTATCACCTAAGACAGGCTGAGTAATGGTGCGTTCACTACCGCTATAGTTTGCGCGTATTACGAAGTTTCCCAAAGAGCGAACGGATCGAGAACGAAGTCGGATACAAGCATTTGGTATATAATGTGGCCTACGTTGCCAAAGTGTACAGATGGCCAAGTGCACGATACGACTCAACGGAAATTGTGCCTTAATCGAGGTCATATGATATCTCGAAACAGAGGGCGTTAAAACAAAATGGGGCTTTTATATGAATCATGGGAATGGCGTTGAGAAGTGAAAATAATGTCACTACAGTCCAGACATTGCATTTGGAGCGGTCTTGCAACAGCAGGTTTCTGGCTTTTGGGCAACCCCTTGAGTTTCACTCCCAACGCCTGACACCCACAGAAACAAAATATAGTGATTTTAGTCGCGAGCTGCTGCCAGCTTACAACATCATGAAGTATTTTAGGCATGCAGTCGAAGGTTGAGATTTCATCCTTTATATAGACCATAAGCCTCTTACATATGATTTGCATACTTAGTCTGACCGTTACTCATCCCGAGAAAGCAGACACTTAGACTATATTTCACAGTTCACGACTGACATTCAGCATGTCCAAGGCAAGTGGAATTGTGCAGCGGACGCTTCGTCACGTTTTCTTGTTAATGCGATAAAGTCCTCCTTATATATCAGTGCTATGGTTGACACGCAGGCAAATGATTCATTTCGTATGGAGGATCCACTTCTTTTACGTCATTAGGTCACCCACGGGTAGTTTCACTCTAGACCATCATGCGGTGAAAAGCAGGGGCCCTTGTGATCATAGTTATAAGATCTGGTTTGTGGTTTCCCCACAGACAGGACCACAAGGCGGCATCTCCAAAAGTCGGTTCCTTGGCTGTCTGGTCGAATTTCGCTTATCACCACCCTTCTAGGGGGAGGCTGATGCAGCGGTTCTTCAACCGACAGTTTCGCAACGGCAATTTTCTCTTCCTGCCTCTTGTTTTTCTCTAAGTTTCCTAATAGATCCATTCAAGCTGGCCGTGATCATCAAATCACGGACCACTAGCACCTTCACCCTACGCTGGTGACGAGTATCAGGACAGGTTCAGCTTCCAACCAGTCCTGTATAATTGAGAACTATTAGGACATGGTTACGTAACCATGACATACTCATCAGAACCATCAAGGTTCAGATAGCAAGTAGTTACTTAGCCTGTGGAACAGATAGATTAATTACAAAAGCTGGACTACTGTTAATCTTTTCCTTCTGTCATAAAGACCCCACTTCTCTACCGGGCACAATCGAGTGTACCATCGAGATTTAACACGCATCACCATTATTTGGCGATATCAATCTTCTAGAGAACTTTTCTCTACTAGATGTAGCAACTTGGACACTTCCGGAGTTAAGTTTTGCTTTTAACTATTATCGTGCTTTTAATCAGCTTGAAAAGACTGCACTGACAATTCCCCATAGTGAGCTCTATATCGCACGTTTTCTTGCATTGAGCAGATCTACTTTCAGGTTTCTACTGCCGTTGCTTAAATAACAGCCTAGGCTTAGCAAAACTTACAACCTTTCAGAAGTTTCGGAATATATCGTTTTTACAAACCCAATCCCTGGTTCTGTTTCTTCTTGGGACGGATATCCCGAACGAACGTGAACAAACATTAGTGACAGGTTCTGATGAACATCAGCAACCGCCTATTCACTAAAAATCCACGTAAAATGTTTTAGGCGCTCTTACTTTGCTACTGCATTCATTTCATTGCATTGTTTAGTCGACATATCGGCAATTTGTAGTGGCTTGAGGCCGACAGTGTACCATGCTCGAGAGTTGTCACCATCTTTGGTCTGCCTATTCCGCATGTAGGCTTGCGAAATGCTTCTCAAATATTCCAACGCTTCATTGACAATTTCTTCCGAGTTCTGGACTTTCTATACCCCTACCTCGATGATATTCTCACTGTCAGCACCAATGAAGCTAAACATCCTCACTTTCGCCTTGTCTTCGATAGGATCCGTCTCCATGGCATCACTATCAATCCAGACAGCTGCGAGTTCTGTCGCACCTCCCTCACTTTTCTGGAGCATACTATAGACCAGAGTGGNAGAGTGGTATTCGTCCTTTAGAATCCAAGGTTGAGGACATACGTCGTTTCTCCGTCCCCACTACAGCTTAAGACTTTCGACATTTTCTGTGGGGTAGTTAATATTTTGTACTATTTGTTAACACAAGTGTGTTCTTTTTCAGAGTCCAACACGCTGCTCTGAAGAATAACCACTTGAAGACTTTTTGGTCAACTATACTGAACATGGACAAAGTCACTTGAAACATGCAATGAACAGTTTTTCAGAACTTTGTTATGGACTGCTTTTTTATCGCACTCACGACGCCTAAGGCGAGGACGAGGTGTGGAGCCTTCTAGCATGCCTTGCGTTATGGGTATCCATCACCTCCCTCACGTTTCGTTCGACAGTTTCCGACGCATTTGGCTGTCCTTAGTTAGACGGTTCACCGCTCCTCAACTCCTCTTCAAAGGAAGAGTTGCTCGTGGTCGAACTGTGCGCGATATGCAAAATACTAAACAAATAGTAAAATCCATTTGCATAGTGTTAGTACGTGTACATATACGCTTAGCCGGATTGCTTGTGTCTATTGGCCATATCCATTACCTGTACGCTTCATTTTAATTTTGCTTTGCAATTGTGTAATATGGCCAATCTTTTTCTAGCTGGAGCATTACTGGTGTCGCTACACATAGTGAGGTTTCGGCTAGAGACACAGTGTCGACACAGCTGTTTTGTTCTTCGTTTTTGCCTGGCTTCGACACCAAAATCCCTAGCCGTTAACACCCTGTTGGTCGAAGGCTTCCTACGGCACCCTTCTTGAGGGCGGGGGTGTGTGTGATGTAGTGACTTGAGACCGATAGTGTAACATTCTCGAGTATTGTCACCACCTTTGGTCTGCCTGTTCCGCATGTAGGCTTTCGCATGGTTGCAGGCATTGGTTGCTTGGAGCATTCACACGTGCATCCTTCTCATTTGTAACATAGATTCCGCCAGGATCTTCGATTTCCTGAGACCGCTTCTTCAGCTAGGTCTTTTATCTTTGTTTAAGTCACTGCCACTTCAGGTGAAGTAGCTTTACTTTAAACAGTGCGTGAGTTCAATGCTACACCTTCGCTGGCTTTCAGATACTCACGAGCGTAGTCAGGCTAAACTCCGGTACTTTCACGGAACAATATATTTTCCCTTGACTAACCGGTTGCTCTTCTTCATTCATATCCAGTGATCGAAAATCACGGGCTAATTAGCGATCGGATCGCTGTCGCATGTCGTGATGTTGCATCCATCATCTAAAAAGTATTCGGTACTATCTAGTACCACGATACGCCAATAAAAGTCTACGACCACCACGAGTGTTTTTGTCTACCACGAGCAACAAAACACTAAGAGGGTGCACGCTATTTGAGATCCGTGAGAAAACTTATTGGCAGGCCGTCAACGCCGATTAGCTTCACACTCACATGTGGTGGAAGCCAAGCTATACGTTCCTTTACTCTTCAACTTCAGACTCAAGCATCTCGTTGCATTTTCGGAAGTTAATTTGAAATCCGGCAGTGTGATCGATTAATTGCTCGTCTTAATTGCCCAGAACTTCAGCAAAAGCTGTTGCTCATGCACGATTGCACATTTCAGTAAGCTAAGACAGTCTGCGCCACTGATTGTGATGAACCCAACTTGTTGTTCAATACCAGGAATTCCGAACAGTCACCATCCCGATGAAAACGGCTTTTTGAAAGGGGCTCGAAAACACCAAGCCACATCAGTTCTCCGACCCACAATGACCAACGAATTCAACGATGTAACAAGCGCAATTCCTGTGGTCAAAGACATTCGCAGTTAACATGCAGATTTTGTAATGCCATGTGTCACAATTGCGGTAAGCTTGGCCATCTTCAATCTGTCTGTAAAAGTGCAAAGTCGTGTATCACAAAACGTACGACTGTTCATTCCTCAAAGGATTTATTGTGTGATTTAGAGTCCTTAACCTTAGCCAGTTCAAGTTCAGTTCAGTTCAGTTTGGTTTGCACAGGACGGAAGTGGTAGAGGCCAATCGTGCGACCAGATCATTGTGTTGTCAGTTAGTTTCCTTGGCTTCCGACACTGCTCGTCAAAATTTCGTTCTGCTTTTTTCTGAAAGGCAGAAGTTTTAGGTGCAGTATCTCATCCGCCCGATATGTAAAAATGAAATACATTAACATAGGAACAAACTCACCTTGTTCCTGTATCGTCCCTAAAGTGGCCAACTCCGGGAAAACCACTTCCCAGCACAGATCCAAGGCCTGTTTAAAGGCCACAACTGTTGAGTAGCTTATGATATTCTCCGGCAATCTACTCCACAAGGCATCACCCGGTTTGTGAAGAACCTGGCCCTCAACTCCAACCTGGAGTGCTCCCTTTGCAGCTTAAGGCTATGACCTCTAGTGCCGCACTCTGGTGCAGGAACGAAGAAACTGCTTAGTTCTATGCCCAACAACCCCTTACCTATCTAGAAGGCTTCTATCAAGTCGCCCCTGGTCCTTTGGAGTGACAACGAGAAAAGGTTCAGGTCCTTCAGACGCTGTGAGCAGATCTTTCCTATCTGTCCAGTGACCATTCTGGTTGCTAGTCGTTGTACGCTCTCTAGACACTCCATATATTTGCGATAGTATGGGGTCCAAGCAAGCACGCAGTATTCCAGCAGTGCACGCACCATTGCCTTATATAGCGGAACGAACACTTCTGGCTTCCTGCGTGTAACTGTGGTCCGCAGCCTGAAGGGCACTCCTCTTGCTTTATTTGCAGCCACCTGACATTGTCTTGTAGGCCGGAAGTCCTTTGTGACAATTATTACCAGGTCCTTTATCTCCGTAGTTCCAGGTAGCACTGCGTNNNNGTCCCCGGTTGAGTCTACATTGTTCGTCAGTAGCTGACACTTGGCAAGATTCGGGGGTAAATCCCATCGTGCCGACCAGCTGCGAACTGCATCTAGGTCCTGGGTTAAGTTCTCACCCGCTATCCTTACATCGTCCGCAAACATGAAGCAGGGGTTGTGCAATTCTAGCGTGAGATCGTTGATGAAAATACGGAACGAAGCGGCCCAAGAACGGAGCCTTGGGGCACCCCTCTCGCCACAAAACTCGTGAGTTCATCATTAATGACTCCATTTGCCATACATTCATCATGGACACCGTAATTGTTGATCCTTTAATTTCCAACGAGGTATTTTGTCAGTTAACCCCCGCCTCCCAGATGTACTTTCCTG
>UZAN01050910.1:0-19703 GCA_900618425.1 Echinostoma caproni | reverse complement strand
TCTTAACCCGTTAAATAAGAAAAAAGTAGGTTTGTCTGTAAAAATGCACAATTTTCTATTACCCGATTGATTCCGAGTAGAATAAGTATGATTCGTAAGACGCCAGTGGCTACATAGATGTTGACTAGGAAGGTGAAAAGAGTTGTTTTCAACCGTCCAGCTCCCTAGAGATTAGAACTGAGTGTCACTGCTTTCCACGTGTATGAGATGTTCACACAATCGTTCGATAAACAGGCTGCAAAGTGGCATCCGCGGTGCCACTAAACCTCGTCTGTTATCCAACACTAAGTGGCACAGCGGATATCACTTTGTAACCTGTTTCCCGGCGTCTCCATGAATTAATCTGTGGAGGCAACTATTCCTCATGCTGCGGAAAATCGTGCATCAATATAAAGGCAACCGGGGTAGAATACTTTATCCATATCGACGTGATACCCTACGGAAAACACAATACAAAATTATAGTCGTTTGTGGGATCATGGATCACTGTGACTGATTCTTATCACCACCAGCCTCATTCACTAAACTATCAGGATCGAACGAATACAATCCGGATGTGGAAAGATGCGCCGGGTTGATCAATGATACAATATGCGATGAAGCTCAATGGCGAAGGAAAACGTTCTAGGTGATAGAATGTTGCCACTGACATTTTGGATTGAATGTAACAGTCAGTCCGGAAATGACAAAGAAAAAAATGATTTCTGTTTTCTGGTGAATAAATTTGAGTTTTATCTTAGTGCTCAGGTGAAATACTGTTATTTATTTCATTGTCTCCATGAACCATTGTTAATTATCTTGCCAAGTGTGCAGTTCTCGCTGTCTGGAACAACATTTTCGTATCAGGGTTCCTTTGTTCCATGGGTGAGAACTTGATTAAGTGAAAGCACTATCTGGACCAAGTCTTCTTTCAGAAAATATATCGTTGAACAGAAGCCCAATTTTTACGGTCTACTGGGATATCAATGGCAGCTAACGAATTGACCTTCTCTACTTCACCGGTAAATTTCAAGTTGTGGTGTGCTGCGTCAAATTCGTCCAGCAATAGAGCCAAATCACCAGGCTGATTGAGGATGATAAATACTTTATCCACGTATCGTTTGTAGAATAACGTTTGCTTGAATGACTCGTCCAACAGTGTTGCAATCATAGCCATGAAAACATCAGCCAATATATGACCGAGGGGACCACCCATCGCCACACCGTCTGTCTGTCGAAATGCGATACCTTGAAACTGGAAGCGCCCGTTTTCAGTTCACAGTAAAATGAGGGGTTTCAATAGCAACGTAAGTATGCTAAGGATGGTGTTCTCTCGAGTGGTGAGGTCGCAGATGAAGTCTACGGTTTAGTGTAACGGACATTTGTGAATAATAGAGTGACAACAAACGGACACAATGTTTTATTAGAAAGATTCAAACTGAGCTAAGTATCACAAAGTTGAAAGGGGTCGCATTATGTGTGATTGACAAGGTGTTTGTGTACTGGCTGAAGGACGTCTACGAGCTACTGGGTTCGGCGTCATTCACAGATACTATGGGACGTAAAGGGATAGCTGGTTAATGCGTCTTTCGTTGCCCCTAAAGAATTGGTATATGACAATCCAGCTTCATTTGTGTCTCAATGAAGAAGATATGTAGCATGATAATTTGTAACTCACGTATTATCTGCTTCTCTGCAAATCGAACTTTATCCGGGGCTAGGCATGGTTTTGAACTTGTGTTTTTCACCCAGGATTCCCATCATTTTGCCAGCGTATTTGTTCCTTTCCATGACAACCACGTTCCCTGTCCCCTGTCAGGGATTAGCACCTACCTATTTGGATTGCTCCAGTTTCTTTCAGTATCCGGTAATCTTCCTGTTTCACCATACGATGTTGGTGAATGAGTTCGTAGAGAAAGCTGTGGGCGAGGTCAACCAGCTTGTCTTTAAAATAATTGCAATTATCTTCGTTAGATGGGATCAGGCCACCAAGTTGCTTATGGAAACACTCGACATGAATTTGATCGAAGTGCTTTGCAGGGCACTTGAAATTAAATCCGAAAGATGAAGCTCCCACTTGGGGTTTAAATAGGGCTGTGTTAGATAGATTTTTGACCAATGTTTGAGATTCTTTGGGAAAAGCATCATTCAGCGGTGATTTGCATGGAGAGTTTTATGACTTCATGTTTGTTGAGTTCACAGACCTTCGAATCACATCCGATGTGAACACAGAAAACTTGATACGGCAGACAATTGACAGATGATTAGTCATGATAGAGTTGTGATTATCGGTCGATATATTCTTCCAACTTGGATTGAATTGTGTCGACTTGGGATACTGTCAGGCGGCGGCAATCGGTATCATCACGATTTCGTATTTCGTTAATGTTTTGAAAGACCTCACAGGATCACCACTTGGTTGCATCAAAGCGTTTGCGAGCAAGCAATTGGATATTAAAACATTTACCAACATGACAATTGAGAGGGAAACGAGAACTAGTGAATCGACACATTTGAACGCTCTGCCATCTAAGAGTAGATCAGTATTAGACACACCACGGTTGTATACGGCGTTCCTGGGTTTGACACCAACAGCTGTACCATTTCCGTGTGGGTTTAAGTTGATGGTGTGCAGTAACGAGCGAAGCTGTAGGTAAAGCCGTACTGGCTTTGCCAAGATGGCTTTTAATCTGTTTGCCAACGTCCACACGTTTTACTCACAAATCCGTCTAGTTACATCTCCTCAAATATCATTGCCACTATCGATCATCCGACATGCACTTTTCGTTCGTTTCATTTCTTTGCTCACCCACAAATAAGGATTACCCCACTCCTCTTATTGTCACCCTTGTCCGTGACCATTATGTGGTGTGACACATCCTGCCCTCTGCTTATCGCATCGGCTGCCTCCTCCTATTCGGATTGGTTCTCTGTCTGCCTCATGCTACGCACCATCCCATATGCAAAGGTGCCCTCCGACGTTATTTCCCATATGGGTTATTCACTTGACGGAGTGATGAATTCCCTCGTTTGCACCATGGTTCTCGATTGGCATTGTTGATTTCGTCGTTTCAGGCATATACACTGGGAAAGTCACAGTTTGAGCTGTTAAAGTAACGATTAACAATCACACTACCGCATTGGTATTCACAATTGTTTGGAGACAAATTAACCTCTATAGAACATTTGGACTTGGTTTCTGAGGTTGCGCGTCACTCAGCGTTGGCCAAGATAGTTCTCTTGGTTTAACATTCAGCAATAGCAATCTGCCACGGTTTTCTGTTTGTACTTTCCTCAATGGTATGGGCAGGTATGACGAGATCATCGTGTTTCTCTTATCAACAGTAAATACGTATTTGGCTGTCATACTGTGATGTACATAACCGTGTTATCAACAAGCAACGTACAAAACGTTGCACACCAATTCGAAAACAAAGAGGAAACGATGGAAAATGTTCAAAGGAAAACGGATCTCGTTTTATTATCTTGATGTCAAATAAAGTCAACCATGTTCAAGATAATACCTGATCATTGAGAACGCATTGTAAGAGGTGACCTTCTGATGAATGCACAAACGACGTAAATGCAGGTACTTGAGGCGTTCCTACACACCAAAGTCCGTTTTTCAGTTTCAGACTCCACCTATAATCGAACGTTATAGATAATAAGGGTATTTGTCTGCTTAGCTTGAACGCCTCGCTGGTGCACAAACGCTTACATACACAGTCTTATTTGAATCCTTGCACTGGTGTGTGCATCTCTGCATCAACTGTAACGCGGCTAGCAATGGGGTTTTCTAGGGACATCCTAGCGAAATCGGTAAAAAAGTCAATCGATACTAGATGGGGAGATGGTGACTGCTACAGAACGACATACTATGGGTTCCTTAGATTCGGGGTCGGAATGAATAGCCGTCCGCTGCGCAATCAAGCGTTTCACTAATGTAAATAAGCATACGCAGAGGGTCGTGTAACTAAAATGTCAACTTCGCTCTGGAGGTTGATTTAATCATTCGGTAGATCTTCGTAGCCAAGGTACTATGCTTGGCATGCTTGAACATTGCGCTTGTAAGCCCGCATTGACTATAATGGATGAATAATAAAGTTGAATTTTATTCCCACAACGACGAGAACGTCACTAATGATGAAATGTGTGAAGCCAACCACGGAAGCGGATAGTGCCATTGATGTTCGTGCTTGCCTTATAAAGGGGTTTTATGTTGCAATCGATGACGGATCGCTTTCGTTTTAGTTGAGGATGAATGAACACCACAGCAAGTGACCTCGGTCGGTCGGGTAGGAAATGCAATTCGCAGTATAATGAACCAATAATCCGTGAACGGACGTGCATGTGAACTTGGATTGCACTCAGGAAGCCGATCGAGGTAGGCAATTTAGTTAATTTAATTATTTGAAAACATATCTTTTTCAACTTTACTTTTTTTAGTTAAATATACAAGAATACAATTTTCAAGGAGGAGAGAAGTGGCCAGTAAAAACGCCTACATTCAACACACAATGGAGGAAAACCACCGGTTGTGATGGCATTCAAGCACACATTCCCTTGTTGATAAGTTGGTGACTTTAACACCGGGCCACCACTATCTTACAAACTAAAAATCAACTAAAGACGTTTCACCTGAAAGAAAACTAGGATTTGTGATAAACTGCTATAGCTTTTATTATTTCCAATCCAATACAACATAGCTTCCTGTGTATTATTGAATAGCTAGCTAAATAAGTTATGTTGCCTTCCACTTTTCATAAACGGCGATAAAAACATTTATGTATCGAAGATTCTCATTTTATCTCCACTTGTTCTTGTGCGATCACCGCCAGTTTTCGGAATCTAGACGACATCGAAATGGGAAACCGAAATATGCATTTTTATCAAATTGCATGAAAATGTTTCGCCAAACAAAGATTAGCGCCGCGGAAAAATTATTGAAACCCTGTCATCTCTACCCTTTACAAGAACCGGATGAAACGTGGTAGGATTTTGAATCATATCCGCGTCATTATTGTTTCACAATCCAATGAAGAATACTGCCACTTTTTGTTATATGGTGCAAACTTGCTGGGTCTGTGGTGCATCTTTCTGCTAAAAATAGAGCACCTCATAATGTACATCACTAGTAATCAAAGTGACACTTTTAGGTATTTTTCGCTAGCGTAGTAATAATGTAACGGGTCTTGGATTCGTAATCGTAGTCGTATCAGTAGTAGTCTGTCAATTCCAGACGACGGTGCTGGTCAGGGATAATCCTTTATTGAGGATGTCGGATGGGAGAACAGCAATGCAGCATACGTAACACAAAAATCTGATCAGACACATACCGCCGTAGAACCCGTCCACATGACGTGTCATGAATAAATAAATCGATGGTTTTTTTCTGAGACACAACAAATTGCAGTCAAAGATCTTGTTGATTTTCGATCGTAATTACCAACTATGTTACCTTCTGTTCACAAGTGAGTGGTATCTCTCAACAGTAGTAGTATTAGTAAGTAGTAGTAGTAGCATTGGATTTATTTCGGAGCAACTCGTTTCTCCTTCCTGATCTGAAGTGACCTTAAATGTCGTTGTAAGATTAAGTTTTGTGTGTTTTTATGCAACGCTGGGATTCCCGTCAGTAGGATTTCATCGAGGGAATTCTTATTTATTTATAGCTGTCTGTTTTAATGTGCTCCGAATGACTGGAAACCGACCGGTATAACCAAATTAATTTAGTTTTTCGAAAGAGCGATGCACATGGTGACGTAAAGGAGGAAACGCTTAGTAAGGTTCGATGTAGTAGTTACTTTACATTTGTAATTGATCATGCAAATTTTTGTGTGGATGACACACAATCATGTTAATCCGAAACAGAAAATTCAATAATTGGGTACACAGTGATATTAGGAGGTTCTCCAGACTCTGCTCAGTTCATGGATTACAAAAGATAATCCCCAGAAAATTGCTATACGCAACGCAATTGTGGGCCTCGAAATGGAACAAGCGTAATCTTGGCCACACCTGAGGAAATGATTTCATCACAATCTAGTTAATAATGACGCTGGCTACCAGTCTCGGTAATGAAAACTATCACGTGTCATAAATGTCTATTTTTATTCGGATGATACCAATTTCGAAAACATGACGTATGACTCTTACGTCTCATATCCAGTGAATGCCGTTCCGTGACGACTTACGACAGGAAAACGGAATTCGCTCGGTGACAATTAAACTCAGAGCCATATGACAGTTGGAGGTAATTGTGGTTAGGTCATTGTAATAAGTGACACTTACCTCGAATTTACTTGTACACTTTAAATGCATTGAATAGGCATAATATACGATTCGAATAAAGTTCGTGTGTTATTCTACTCGAAGTTGTTCTATTTCGGGGATTGGTATTGCGCGAATTCTGGAATCCCATTTCGAATACTATTCACAACACTGCATTTGGCGTTGCGCCCGATCTACTAAACAATGAATTCTACTACACTAGAATCCCTTGATCTCAACTACAGTGCACGCGATATCAAGGATTATTGTGAACGTTTTGAGATTCGGTGGTTGACCCGTTCAAAGCCCGATGAGGAAAGGAAATCCGCTTTCTTTTTGAATGCTTCCGATAAAAATGCTTACACATTAATCAAACACTTGGCTTATCCTTCTCCACCTGTTTATGTACCGTACGCTGATTTAAAATCGCTCCTCCTACAGCATGTGGAGCCAAAGAACTTTGAAGCCTCAGAGCGAGCAAAAGTTTATTCAGTAGTACGCAATCCGAATCAGGGCATCTGTGAATTCATCCTGGATTTGCTCACTCCAGCTGCTAAGTGTCATTATGGAAATTTACTGGGCATGCAATTGAAAGATTGGTTGATCGCTAGCATTAACAATATCGTTTTGTAAAATGAAATTCTGAAGCTATCCAATCTGACGTTTAATCATAGTTGTATATGAATTGTCATTTTTCCCCATTGCAAAAGTGATTATATATGTTTTGCTTGAATGTAGGTACAGTTGCCTGCACGATTCGTTGCAATACAATACAACTCACTAAACCAATTTGAAACTGGTTCCGTGATTTTCTCTTCGCAAACCATGATACACATGCATACAAATTAATGGTTGATTAAAAATGGATTTGATTTATTTATACGTTACTTCGAAGCAGTAACTTTGGAATTCCTATTAAGGCATACGAAGCAAATTTTCAAACTTCGTTATATATACCAGCTAGAGAGGAGCTTACAATATGCTTCCAGAAACGGCGTGGTTTTCTTCAGTGGAGTGAGCTATCCGAACTGGTCGCAGTCAACATTTTGCTGGACAACTTAAAATGAAAAATGGAGTGACTAAGACTACTGATTATCTGTAGAGAAAACTATATTAGTATCTCAANCTACTGTTTTTACATGATCGTTCGGTTTTAACGATGCATGAACTTCCCGCCTCGACTTTTCTTTCACCACGTGTCCTGGAAAGCACTGCTTACCGAGGGACTGGTTCTGTATTAAATTATCAACGAACGCAAAGTGGATAACCAACACGCTGTAATTGAAAATGTGCCCTAAAGTCTACGAATTATCCAATGCACCTGGCCTATGGACTCCAATAATGATAGAACATTCCGACTTATATCTCCCATTCACAAAATGTTCAGTGGTTAGACAAAGATCAAATGTATTAAAAATCAAGCATTTTGATAGCTGTCGGAAAATGTACACGAACATGTTCATTCGCATGCTGACAATGATCTTTCGTGATATGAGACTTGGCATCACCAGCAATGCTCTCCAAACATGCCATCGTCCAGTCCTGTCGATTCATCCGTCCATCGGGATCACCCGTCATAATCATTACACGCTGATTTCGGAGCTCCGTTTGGTATAACATTTTGTAATGCTCCATATCATTTCTATCGGATTCAAGGCTGGAGAATACGGAGCAAGTCTAAGAATGCTCACTCTTCTTCCGGAAAAGACGTTTTCAAGTTTAGAATGACAGGGTGCGTTGTCACACACAATCGCATAGGACTTGTGCTCTTCCTGCAATAGTTGATCAACTGGCGTGATGAGCTTTCCATTACGCCTCATGGATTACTGTGCTCAAATGACAGAGTTGTGACTCCTCATTAGGCAGGCGATATGCCCGAATACTTGATTTCCAGCTATTAGTGTACAGGACACATTGAACTGATTTTCCCATTAGATCCCCTTTCTTATCAATTTTTGGTCGACCTTTTCAGGTGAACTTCTGCGTAATTTATGGCTTGCTATCAGTTGAGTGCGTCCTGCAAAAGTCGTTCTGGATGATTAAACCATACATTTGAGAAAACTACCCCGGTGATGCGTGCAATTACTGACACTTATAGAATTCATATTGCTTCAAATTCATGTTAATAATGTCAAACACAATACATATTTAAAAACAATGCACGTGTTGGCAGTGCAGACTGAATGACTACATTGGCTACCAACAGAGATGAAGACAGTATATGTGCAAGAATTGAACAATCCGGGTTTTTTGGGCAATTTATGCACTCATACCATTTTCCCTGTTTAGGGACCGGTAAAGATATGGTGTGTTGTATGCACTCACCGGAATTCACTAATGAAGTGTATTTAACCGCACGTATTTGAAGACAAAACTAAACAATGCAGACTTTCACAAATACACATCAAACAACAAAGCACGGTAGCATCAGTGTATCAATCGAATTCAGATTGCAAAATGGTGTAGTGTAATAACATTGCCCTAGTGTGCCTGATTTTCCCTTTTTAATAATCAGAGCTCCCGAAAAATGTACCATATGTTTCGCGTTCAGATGTGTCACACAATAAAATCACTTTGGGGACGTTCCAATCCCCAGTTTGTTGTACTTTTCTGTGTCAGATAAGTGGTTTTCAACGAGTGAGCTAAAACGATGGGATACCAGTTGCACCTGCGCCCTATAAAAATCTGGAACATATCGTGTTTTTTGTTATCGAGAAAGAGTAAACTTGGATGCAATTTATCATTGTCTGTTCACAAACGCCAGTATCTCGTGAACTAGTAAATGCTTTTTACTCCGGAAAATGGAAATATCATAAGTACAGTACATTACAAAGGATCAACGGTGACCTGCATTCAGCCATGCAAGAATGTCACTTTTACCCGGTTTCTAAGTAAGAATGTGAGTGAGAATGAAAGTATTCTGATTAGCGGAACAAATACATTACTTATTTCAAACGTGCCAATGGAAGGTGAAATTTGATACCACGATTTGCTGAGGAATAAACGAATTATTTATGAAAGTGTGTATTCCACGCAAAAACAATGCTCCAAACACAAATGAAAGCCTTGCGGTAGATGTACACCAATTTGTGGTTATCCTTTCTGGTTGTCTGAGATAGATGGAGGAAACCACAGCAGTTTTGATGAATCTGCAACGCATCGTGTAGTGGTCGTTTGAGATTGGTGTACTCTAGTATCAAAATGCACTCTTGACTACACACTGTGGCATGGGGAACAGCTGACGGAGTGGAGTAGACCTCACACTCACTCTAACTGGATGATTCACGATGACACCCGGTAACCTAAGACTCGGGACTTGAAGTGATGAACCATATGGCATTCCGATATGTTTAGGCGTGGTATTGAGCTAGCTGATGGTAAAGCTGCATACTGATCAAATTGTAATGAATAAATCTTGAATACACACCAACTACTGATCCGAGTTCTTCCATGTGGACGATCAGATATATGCTGTCAGATACGGTCCTATAAGCGGCCTTCGACAAACGGGTTCCTACTCACTGATTCTACTAGCATAGCATACTGTTTATGCAGGAAAACACTGAACGATTACTCCGACATGTTTTTTTATTCCTAGCGTTGCATGTTACGCGACGACTGCATGCTTGGGGTAGACTGTACAAACAGGCATTGAAGAAGCAAACTGCCGATGCCTAGTATGAGACACATGCTCGATATCACACGGATGTACTACTCCGGAGACTAACTCACTAAAGTCCATGCAGAAAGTGCTTAGGAGCGTAAAATAGGATTCCAGTATGATAGAGATGTATACTATCGTAAGGTATCGCATCAGAATTAAACACAGGAAACCGAATCCATACAGAGGGTGCGCAAATATGTCACATTGTGCGGATTACAGGTTGTAAACTGGAGTCATCGTTAAAATTATGCTTGGAAATATTGGTACGAGCTAATTGACATGGGATCACATACTCCATTTGAATGAGAGCACGTCAAAAATATACCACAATCACCCTCATAGTTTGCAACTGTTTTTCAACTGTTTTTCTCTATTCGTTAAATTCATGCACTTGTGATTTCTTCTTCTTCCGTTCCGCTATCATGCAATCAGTATAAGGCGTGTCCCGGAAGTGTAATGCTGATTCAATCGCCTGAGTCATACTCATCACTGAATTGGAATAGTGTATGCTGTTCATTGAGCGTCTGTTCTTAGGCTCAGTGAACATCTGCGTAGACATGTCGACAAATAAAAGGATGTGTATGGTTTTGTTGGAAACTGTTACAAAGTTAAAGCAAATTGAATTGTTGTTGTTCCTGCAGAGGTTTCATGAAAATGGTTTAAATATCATTAACAACCTCAAACATTGCAAATTGGAGGCAAATTGAGTGGTATATTCGAATTCTTGAAACTTATCTTGTGAGGAACTGATTGCAGTCATTCCTTTGCCATCAGTGGAAGTTAAAGTATGTTTGAGGTTACCACCTATGACTTATCCTAGTCGTCTGGTTTGCTCTGGTGAATAACCGATAAAATTATCTTACGAATCATGAAATGCCTTATATCCTGTGACCCACTTCCGTCCTAATATTGCGGATGAATAAAAAAATTGACTTCTACTGAAAAATATTTATCATTTAAGGCTGAAACCGAATCTAATGTTTTTGTATGCTTGTTTATACACCGTCTCAGAACTTTGCATTGAAGAGGACATGGGAAATGTTAGATATTTTACAAATGAAAAGAGAATGTGGAACTTATTACCGCTAGTTCAAAGGAGCTTTGAATAAACAATTCGCTGGTTTATATTGATAGAATTTAACTTTAGTACATGTTTTTAAATAAGGGTTGCTAAAAAACACATCGCGAAATTCCATAACTATTTACAACCTGGTGTCAATCATGCGAGTATTAAAAATAGTTACCTCTACCCTGAGATATGCATTACGCTGACAATTTGTGGAGCACTTTACCGCCACACCTAGTAGTCAGCAATATATAACTACTTGGAGCATATTGCTCTCTGCGGATCACTTGAAAAAGAAAATGTTGCGAACATTTTTTGTGCTGATTACAATTACCAGTGTGTATGGTGTTGCAGGTAAACTTAGCTGATTTAATCTGAGCAATCAAAATAGAGGACATAAAGAAGTGTGGTGAGACAAATCTCGTTGCAAATGAAGCTCCTAAAGAGCTCATTCTGCCCAAAGAAGCAGCTCCAGATTGCAAATGGAATATCACTACGACCACATGGAGAACCATTCAATTGTCTTGGCCCAAAGATAGCGCGGAGGTACATCAGTTTGATTTTATGTGGTATTTGTCTTAAAGGATTGTGTCAAGTTAGAAGGTCCCAGTATAGCAAAAGAAAACGAGGAATGGTGCGCTAAAACTGCAAAAAACGTGCAAGCAAAAGCGTATGTTATAGTTACTCGGAAACCCTCTGAACCGTCTCTTCCGGCTTCAAATCAAGAGGTGAAAGAGATAAAATTATTCTATCAATTGGGTGAGTATTTCTTCACATGGTCTCAAAAAGAGCCTGCTTGCTGGTTATTAAGGGAAGCATCTTATTCTGCGTTTTGTTTCATTCTACCATCTGTTTTCAGTGAATGATGCCGAATGCTCAACGGGTGTAGCAAAACCAACGGTGGAGATCCAGTCTTTAATGTATCTACAGGAGGTAAAATCGCTGCTGGAACAGCCTGTGTGTGGAATCTCCCGTCGACTACAGGGAAAAGTCTTCAAATAAGTGTAAAAGTGATTTCGGTATGTCATTATCAAGTGAATCGTGTTCTGGTTTTACCCCTATGAAGAATTATCATTTATGAATACATGGGATTTATTTATCAGATTTACTACTGGCAGCATGATCACCAAATTATGAAGGCGGTGATTTGATATATGTGCGGGGTGACCTTTAGACGGATTATATATTTGCATATATACAAATAATCCTTGGTAATAAACGTCTTATGTTCTGTTATTCAATACATGACTATTTTCCCTCGTGAAGGGGATGAACTGCAGCCATTAGGGCGCTACCTTTATTCCCACAGAAGGGGCACTTCGAGCGAGGCCAATGGATCATACAAACAAGAAACTTTGAACGAGGGCAATGGATTTTGAGCGCATGACAAGCTGCTGATAAGAAGTTGATATCAACCGATTTAATGGCTATAATGTTTCCATTCAGCATTAAAATCTCCTTTCGATTTTTCGCGCACAATATAGATACACATTCTTTTATATATATATGTATATATATATATATATCCTAGATCGAACAACTTAAAGATGGTGCTGGTCTCTTTCACACTTTATTATTGCTATTTGCTAAGACCAAATGTTTACGGTATTCACAAAGTTCCCTTCCTTACTGTTCCAGCAGCCGCATGGGCAAATGCGATGCGTCAAAGTTACGTACGCCGACAGTACATCCAGTACGACCCCGCAGGAAATTTGTGGGGAAGAAGGGAAAAACGTGTTCACCGCGGATGTGAGTAAGGCCGTCATTGTCACATTTGAGAATCCGAGTGGATCTGCTGGTAGCGAAATGGAAAACTTCAAAGTTTACTATCAACTTGGTGAGTTTCTCCGCTTGAGGCAAAAGAGGCTGGTGCAGTTTCAAAAGCCATATACCGATAATTTGTTTATGTTGTTGTTCCTATGAAACAAAACTCCAACTGCAGGTATGTAAAATGATTCCTGAGATTATGAGTTTTGTGGTGAATTCCTAAACATGGAATTATAATCAAGACTTATGCAGAAGGTGGAAAACTATATGATTTGAAATTAATTTTTGCACTTCCGTTTGCCCAACGATCTCGAAATTTTTGTACCATGATTGAAGAAAAGTTGAGAATACTCATGGAAACATGTTACGAACAATGACCCAACAAAGGCCACAAAAACAGAAACATAAGATGCAAAGGTCCTCAATAGGCAGGCTCCAGGATACATCGCGATATCTAAATTTTTCATACACGTAACAAAGCAGATTAAGATTCACAAATGTGATACATGTTATATAGTATCACAAATTCAAGATAACTATGAATCATGAGTCAACTAATGATTTACGCGCAAACTGAGTACACGAATTAACTTATCTCGTCTGCTCAATCTCTATTTCATCTTCGCAATTTATGTTTTCAGTGAATGACAACAGATGTGCCGATACTCCCAATCCACCGACGGATAAAACCCAATCGTTCAGTGTGGCGAAATCCGTAGACGTCATCCCGGCTGGTTTGTTATGTGCCTGGAGTCTTCCGACGACTGGTGGGAAAAAGATACGTGTGACGTTGGATGTTGATTCGGTACGAATTCGGTCATAACTTGTTGTGCCTGAAATAAGTGCATTTGCGGTATAACTCTACTTGAATAATCTTCGAATGCAAACATAAACAACTTAGAAATGTGATTACGTTGCGACTTGAACCAAGCACTGCCTCGTCTGATATGTCCCACCGGTCATGATAAATGATAGTCGAGGTAAACACGAATTATTTCGTTGGGTGAATTCAAACCGGTATACATTTAAATAATTGTATTAATAAGAAGGGTAAACCATCTCAGGAAGTTAACATAGGTGTCTGATAACACTGGAACGTACAGTCACTATGTTTTCATCATCTTCGTGATGTTTTCTTTGTCGATACTTCACCTGAAACATTTGTCACTTTAAGAGAAATTAACCGCTTCATGTGAGTTTTCACTGTTCCACATCGGTTTTATAATTTTGACACAGTAAAATGGTGTGGACTACATAGGATTTATTTTTATTTTCCGTGTTTCACACAGGCCAAAAATGAAAACCAATGTGTCACAGTTACCGACGCGGATAAAACCAAAACGGCACGTGTCTGTGGTAAAGAACAACAGAACACTTTCATCTCGGGCGGAAAAGATGTGACAGTCACATTCGGCGAACAGAGCGCAGAAAAGACAGATGTGGCCAACTTCAAGATATATTACCAACTCGGTGGGTTACAAAGAAACATTTCATTAGTTTTTTTCACGCTCTTCTTGGTGATTGGTTATGAGTTGATGAATTACTCATTCCGCAGTCTAGTGTTCAGATATAAACCGCAATGTTTTCTCAAGAAAATATTTTAAAACGTCATTGAGATGACTTTCGTCCTTTGAACGTTCTCTCGTGTAATATTTCTTTATTTTATATGTCAATATTCCATTTCAGATGTTGGTGTCCAATTAATGTCATCCACAATACTTCTCATTGCATGCCCTTTGGTTGGCATGTACACTCTCAACTGGTACATGTAACACACATATTTACACTTAGTTACTTGACGGTGGTTGTTGTTGAATTAATAAATCATTGTTTGTTGTTCCGTGATGAATCTTCTTCAGGTGATTTATTTCCATCATTATTTTTACGAAGTCTGTCTTTTGGTTCATTCGAAATCTGAGAGCGGCAAACGGTGACCAATCTGAATTCGTGAATTTTATTTATTTGGAACTTCCAAATAGATAGGAAATTGTTTTTAAAAGCACGAATATGCGCAGTACCACACTTGTTATCCATAGACACTGACTGAACCTCGGATATCTACTAGGCGATGAAAAATGTTCCTGATTTCTCATCTATATGTGGATATTAAAAATGAAACGTTCACGAGATTTTCCTCCTGGGAAAATACATCCAACGCAATAGCCAAAGTAGGATGTGACGCATATCGATTCTGCCGTTTTCATGAAAGAATCAGTTTTAGTGATACGGTGAAAGTCGCTGCTGAGTGCATCTGAAGTGGGTCGCGGGTTGTCATCTTGATAGAAAAAGTAACTTGCGGGGTAGCGGTGGCCTTCAATGCTAATTGCTACCCCGAGATGACAGTTACATCTATCGACATCAACAAGCACTTTCCAGTAAAAGAATATTCAGGATAGCTTCATGTTGTGACGTTTATAAGATAATACAGTTAGTACAACAATAAAATCTTAAAATTTGTTATATGGAAATGTTGTTTTTTCACAGAAAGAATAACCGTTTAAGTAAACCAACGTTTACTTCAAAATTTGAGGAACGCTAATTTTTCAGAAATATCATCTTTCATCCCAACGAAGGTTGCTTTCGTCTATAAGGCTTGCACAATACCAGCAAATTGTTTTTCAAATCGTCAGGTGGCATCGTCCGTGGAGTTATTCACTGAAGTACGCCTACAACAAATAAAATACAAAATCCCTTACTATTTAGTTGCTGTAAAGACGCATATTATGAAACTTTGGTTTAGCTAATACTACTTCTAAGTGGTGATTGGTTACGCTTGCAAATGATCAATCTTTAAGATTACCCTCAGATGTTGATGAAAATCCGCACAAGCTGTTGTCTCATTAAGTCTCTTTTACCATTATGTTCACATCTCCGGTTTTTCTGCTCCGCGATATTTATGAACAAAGTCGCTCTGCTGCGTAACAAAGTGTCCTGACAGATAATGTGAATTATGTGGCATTTAAAACAAATATCTTTGACGTTCGTTGTATCGGAACCAAACCTATGGATGCCTTTTGTGTGCAGTCTTTCTATTTGACTGTATTTATAGAAGTGTAGGATAATATTGTAAAATTTGAACATTTCTTAAATGTGATAAGGCGTTTCCAGATACGTTTGTTTTACATTCTGACACTGACTGAGGTCAAGACTAATCTGAATCCCCTGAATTATATGTGGGGACAGATAATAACCATGCATGGGTTTTTAGTTGACTTACAACTATACCTCATTGAAAATACAATCACATAAAACGAGAGCAGTGTGATGACGAATCTGAAATAGGTCATTTTGATGCAAGGAATAAATGAAGAAGCATAATGATTGCGTTCGTTTTGTTAAATGTATAGTTTTACCGAATTGTGATGTAATTTACTGTAATTCACTGTAAATAATAATTGCAATCATAAGTTTGCAAGGTGAGATGCACAAATGTAAAATAACCGTTATTTTAAATCAAATGACTCCGGTGGACTCTTGTATAGTGATATAAGTTGGAGTAGAATCAGCCATTTAATCAGTGCACTTACATTCTGTGATGGCAGCTGCCACTTGAGTACCGACGTCTATCAGCATGCAAAACTTTTTGTGTGAAACCTGTTCTTCATTGAGACGTTGCCATTTTCTGAAGTGCATCGATTGCGTCGCATGTCTTCTTCTATGCATATGTGGTCTGATGACGTAAAACATGTCAGTTTATGCACAGCTGCTCAGCGGGATTTATATCCAGACTTAGAAAACAAGTGCACGCAGTTTCAGTGTGCGTGATAGCTCGAACGTACTCCAATCGCGCATAACTACTGCATTTAAAATGTCATGTTTGGTAGGTGTAAATACCATTTGGTAAACCAGTCGAAGCGGCGACACAAATCTTAAAGACAAGCATCCGCTTCGTATTATTGAATGATTCTATTTAATGAGGATACGACAGTAGACTGAGCTATATTGACTCATAAACACATGTGGATAATATATCAAATTAAACTGAGAACCTGACATAACCATAATATACACTGTGGGTTATCTTGAAAGAACGAACAGAGTCAGGTAAAGGCCGCATGTACCTTCCCGACCATGTCGAGAGTATTATGAAGTCCGCATTAGGGAATTTCATGACGAATGGTTCACCTATCCGTTTGCGTTTCATTATGGAAAGAGGTAATAACCTTCACAATGTCGTGAACTCGTAAGCGATTCTACACATTTACTTTTCAGCCGAACAGATCACATATTCTTTTCTGCTACTGCATTATCTACGAAAGGATCATTGATGTAACTTTCATTTGTTTCATCTGTTACCAGTTTATCCCTGTTGGAAGTCTGAGCGAACATGTAAGGTTAGGAATATATGTCTAGTCAGTCAACGTTTCGTAAGATCACGTACTCACGGTACTTCATAATTTGAGGGTAATTCAAACGCACAATCAGGAGGATCAATCTGCTCTAGGCATTTGCACATTGTGTACGATTGAAAGTGTTTCGAGCTTGGTTATATCTGTCATCAGTGCTCGACGAGGTATACAAAGGATGGCATGATATTCCGAAAAACAACATACAATCCTGCTATTTGATCGAATGTATGGACTGAATAATTCCTTTTTTCTTGATACAACAGCCAAACTCCTTGCCGGATTGGTGACCGATGATCGAGTGACTCGCAGATACCAAACCCCAAATCCGAGGCAGAACACAAGCCTGGGATATCTACGTGAAGTGTTGCGTAATCAATCATGGATTATTGGAAATAAAACAGCGTACATCAATTTCGTGGGTAAATCGGTCTGGACAAAACAATCGGTCCGATATGACGAAGGCAAAACTGCCAGGAATACCCTCTCTTAGAATACAATGCTATTTAAAGGGCAGTGAGGAGCAACGACTGAGATGGAAGGGCATGGGTGAGGCGTTACAGGTGGCAACCGTAATCACGGTATAAGTGAGAGGATAGACAACGGACACGAGGAGAGTGTCTGGGGTATTTGAGCACACAAGGCGGGTGATGGCACTTGGGTCGAGTTTGAAAGAAATTAATGAGCAGTGAACGAGTGACAGCAGTGAAGACGGTATGATAAGCATAGTGGGTGGGTACCGAACAGATGCCGGGTCGATGTATTAGGGTTAAGCGCTGAACGATTGACGACAGTTATAAGGATACGCATTCCATGTGCGGCGGAGATAATGGATTACGAGAATATGTTAGACAATGAACGGATCAGGACAGTTAATTCGAAAGCTGCAAGGTGGCGTAACAAAGCGGGGATTCAGAAAGTGCAAATTAAATGACTATGAGAGCGGAAGGTAGTTATGATGCGGTGTGCAAAGGTTACCAAACTGGAGGTGGGCTAATGAAGCAACGTGAATTGATGGGTTTCGAGCAGAGTACAGGTGAATCCCATGAGTCTCATTGATTCATGATCACATGTGCCCTCATGCATTACATCGCTTTTTCGCTTGAAGTAAAAGGCAACTCCGTGTGCACCTCTGGTTATCGATTTACATTCTTCATCACTGCGGATCAGACATGGCATCTTAAAAACGTCACGAACTGAAAGGGTTTTTATGCATTTGTAACTTTATAAACTAACATAACTACATAATTATTCGTTAATTTTTGGAGTTACATAAATCCGAGCAGGATATCCCAATGTAACCCCATGGTCCTTTAGAGTTTTCCTACAAACCCAATCTGTTCACTTAGAACGTGTTTGTCAATATTTTTCACTCAGGTGCATCCGTCTTTCTTGCTTACACAAAAGCATTCGGTTTCTTCCCGAGTAAAGTATACTTACTGAAAGTCATTTTGAGTGTGATTTTTAATCTGACGTATGCAGATTGATTTCCACCCCAGCAGTACCCGGTTCACATTTCCTATTGGCACACAATCGTCTTCCCCTAACATCTATTGCTCCTCATATAATTTTGCCATGTAAATACAGGATCTCCCCATTATCAGAACTTTTATTGCCTTACTTACCGATGATACCTCATTTATCGACGATATTTTCGTTTGTTGCCTATCCCTTAGTCCAGTCAGTCTTTTACAGGTCAGCCTTAAGGACATTCGTAATTTGTCTCTGCTCTGATCTTTTGTACTTAAGCTCAATAATTGCAATGCTGTGCTCTCCTTATTTTGCGTCAGAAAATTATTTCTTTGAACTTATACTTACTAATCAAAGTATCCTCAAATCCGTCTCTGTTAAATACCTTGTTGTCACCCTAACCAAAAACTTGTGCTGATGTCATTATTGTATTTACAAGAGTTCTCATACTGTCTGTTTTGTGCATGTATGCTTGAGAACCCGAGAGTCTCACATTATCCTATTATTATGTTAGTGATTTCCTGCATCATTCCACATGAGTTATACTGCTCACCGATATTTATTCCGATTAAAATAAATTTCACCCCGATATCCAGCTACTTTAAGCGTTTTCCAGTAATAGTATAATGGATATAACGCCTTTGAATGATTTTCTATTTCAACTCCTGTTACACTCTCATTGACTGGATAACACGGGATCAGGAGTATCGACCTCAATGAGAAATCGTGAAAAGCCAGTCGAATCCCCGAACGCGCTTCAAATATCAACTCTCACGCATAGAAACAATGAGATCCATAGCTTGCTCGGCTATTGGTTATTCTTTAGACGATTAGTGCCCACCTGATCAAAAGAACTTGTAACAACATTTTCTTTCCTTACTGCAGTAGGGAATTTGTTTTCTGTTACTTCGTGTTGGACTCAAAATTGTATGCATCCCCTAAACAATGTTTTGGAATGCTGAAATCCACGAGTCAGGTTCATGAAACGCTCCTTTATGTTAAGATTCTTACACCCTAAACCAACTAATGATTGAGTTTCGGTGCTTTTAAGACGCTTTATTATGTGATTGAAATTACGCATCCCGGATTCACCTGTACTCTGCTCGAAACCCATCAATTCACGTTGCTTCATTAGCCCACCTCC
>UZAN01050907.1:4932-19707 GCA_900618425.1 Echinostoma caproni | reverse complement strand
TTCCGTGATATACACAGCAATATTTAATGAGGTGGTACGGGAAACCCTCAGGCAGTGTCAGTTTCCGACCAAACTTTCTTCCCCGTATCAGTTGTTTGGCTGTCATTGACGCATAGACGTAGACGGAAGTGCAACTAACCCTTTGGACTTCACGGAAGTCCTCCAAGAATCCGTCCGGAGATCAATAGAAATTTTTGCCATTCGTTGAAAAACAGACGTATCGCCAAAGTCAGCCATGAATAATACGAGCGTGGAAGTGATCGTCGCCATTAGGTTGCGGTATTTATGCTTTCCATACAAAGTTAATTAAGGCTGAATAAAACAAATTAAATTTTAACAAATCACTCAGAATCAGCCAAAAGCAAAATCGGTTCCATTTCGGCTGAATTGGACATTACTTTTTCTAAAATATATTTAAAAATCGGTCGTTTATAGAAATTCTAATAGTTGGGATGCCACGACACTACTAAGGAGGGGGGTGAAGAAGAGTGCACGGCTGAACCACAAAAGCCATATAAACAATCTTTTGTAGTTTGGGATTTTCTCGTTTTGGAGATTTCGCTATGTTTTTTGTTATTTTCTGAGTAATGTAAAAATATTATAAAATTATGTGCAACAAAACGCGGGTATTAGATGCAAAAGAAAAAGATTTTTAGCATTAGAAACGAACCAGTCGACGAACTTCGCGACCACGACGGTCGCTCTCAACCAGTATAAAGGGCGGCATAAGGGGGTCGCTTGGGGCCTGGGGAGGTGAAGTTGTAGGAGAGGGGGGACGAGGCACTGGATCGCTGGGTTGGGAATGGAATCACGCTCAGTGCCGTTGTCGATGACCACTGGCTTGAGGCGGTCTAATATAACCGTTTCCCGTTTACCATTAACCTCGATAATGCCGCACTTATCTTTACGGGTTATCACCCTATACGGTCCGGTGTACGGAGCTTGTAATGGCGCTCGCGTGCTTTCCACGCGCAGAAAAACATGCGTGCAGAATGAGAGTTCCTTGGGTACAAAAACGGAGATGGTCTGCTGTCGCGTGGTTGCGGCGTGGACTTCGCGCATGTAGTGACTAAGCTGTTGAGCGAAGTCGGCGTAGTTGAAGTTGCGCAGGGGGTGTTGGTGCGATAAGTTCTCCGGGAAGGCGCTGGGTTCGGCCGAAAGCTAGAGCTGCCGCTGTGGTGCGCAAGTCGACCTTTATCGTGTTCCGAATGCCCAAAAGGACAAGCGGAACGGACTCATGCCAAGCAGAACTGGGGTGTGTTTTGAGGACTGCCTTGAGGTGCCGATGAAACCGCTCGACCAACCCATTGTCAGCGGGGTGGTACGCGGTAGTCCGTATGTGGATACAACCCAATATGTGAAATAAGGCCTTAAGAGCTCCTTCGAAATGCAAACCCCTATCAGTAGTCACAGTAGCTGGGCATCCGTAAGTGGCAACCAAACGCTCTAAAACGGCCTTAGCGACAGATTCGGCGGGGCATTTCTGAAGGGGGATAGCCTCCCACCAACGCAAAAAGCGATCTACGCATGTCAAAAGGTATGTGAAATCTCCCGAAGGTGAAAGATGGCCAACCAGATCGACGTGCACGTGTTAGAAACGTGCAGTCGGAGAGTCAAGCACTCCTAGTGGGGTCATATTGTGACGATTAACCTTAGTCTTCTGATACTCTAAGCACGTCCGGGCCCAATGAGCTACGTCGCGATTCATTTTGAGCCAGATGAAGCATTGGGAGACTAACTTTACTGAAGCGCGAATACTGGGGTGCGACAAGTTGTGAAAGGTATTGAAGACCTGTTTCCTATATGGTTGTGGCACTACCGGGCCAGGAGTGCTTGTAGAACAATCACACCCGATGTTGCCGTCTGAAGTAGAAAGGGGCACGAAATTTAGCTTGAGCGAGCTGTTACTCTTAAGAATCCCCAGCTCAGAGTCAGACGACTGTGCCCCGGCGATCAGCGACAGGTCGATATTGTCGGAAGGGACGATGAGATTGATGCGTGACAACGCATCGGCGACGGGGTTGTGCTCACCTAAGACATGTCGTATGTCCTCAGTAAACTGAGTGATATAGTCCAGGTGACGAGACTCTCTGGGAGAGTATCTATCAGGGTTGGAGCGGACGATGTAGATGAGGGGCTTGTGATCGGTGAAGACAACAAGGAGACGGCTTTCGTGGATGTGTCGAAATTGTCGCATCGCGAGATATATAGCGAACAGCTCGCAACCAAAAGTGCCATATCAAGATTCGGACGGTTGCAACCGCTTTGAGAAGAAAGCGAGCGGTTGCCAGGCGTCGTTGATCTGCTGCTGCAAGACCGCGCCTACCGCTACGTCGGACGCATCTGTCGTTAGAGACAGAGGGGCGCCGGAAACGTATTGTGAGACAGAGGCCATGTTGGAGATGGCTTTTTCAGGCTGTTAAACGTCGTACGCGCGCGGTCAATGAACGTGAACTGTTTAGTATTGCTGCGCAAGAGGTAATTCAGCGGTTGCATAAGGGTGGCGCACTTTGGGATGAAACGCTGATAGAAGTTAATTAGCCCAAGGAACCATCGAAGCTGCTTTAGCGACGTAGGCTCCGGATACTCCAAAATGGCTAGCACCTTATCCTATCAAGGCGCGGCGCCAGATTCAGAGACGCGATGACCTAAGAAGGTAATGTTAGGTTCGCCGAAATAGCACTTGGCAGCATTGATTGTTATGCCAGGTTAGCGAAGACGTGTGAAAAGAGCGCGTAGTTGCTGCTCATGCTCTTCCCGGGTGGCGCTGACTACTAGGAAGTCGTCTAGGTAGGCGAATGTGTTATCTTAACCTTGACAAACTTGATCTATGAAGCGTTTTAAAGTTTGAGCGGCGTTGCGCAGACCGAAGGGCAAACGCAGGAACTCAAACAGACCGAATGGTGTGGTCACCACGGTCTTGGGGACATCTTCCGGGTGTACTAGAATTTGATGGTACGCGCGTACTAAGTCGATTTTGCTAACTACCTCACATCCCCGTAAACTAGCTGTTAGATCTTGGATGTAAGGGATGGGATAGCGATCCGGTATGGTGACGTTGTTTAAGGCGCGGTAGTTGCTACACGACCGCTAGTCGCTATGGGACTTCTTGGGGACCAAATGTAATGGTGAAGCCCAAGGGCTGGAGGATGATCGGACAATTCCGAAGTCGAGCATGTGCTGAAATTCAGCGCGGACCATTTGGAGCTTGTCAGGGGCGAGCCGTCTAGGGCGGCAGTGTGTCGGTGGACCGCGAGTGACTATATGATGGACGATGCCTGTGGTCGTCTGTGGTAGTGTGCGGCGGTTTGCACAACTCCGGGAGCTCGGAGAGAACCGCTCGGAACCTGTCTGTGGCGTTGGGTGTAATTTTCAAAACGACTCGTTCTGGATCGACCGTAGCCCGAGTGTAATCGACTATTCTACGGTCGTTCTGTATAGCGTCACTGAGACCGCTGAGCAACGCGTAGCGAAATGCGAACCCCGAAGTCAGATCGATATTGATCCGCAATGCGTATGGTACTGTTTATTTCAGTAGGCGAGTCAAAGAACAACGTACCTCATCGATGCGACTCAGTCGCTATACAGCCAAAAAGGTGAGTTCAAACAAATGGGTAGAGATCTGATAAAAAGACAAGAAAATAAATAAACAAAGAGGGAACATAAATACCTGTTAGATCAAGCAGGGGATTCTGTTCACCAAAAGTGAGCAGCCAGTGATCGAAGTCAGGTATGCACTCGCAAAGAGCAAGACAACGAATGAGGCCATAGGGCCAGTGATGGGTCATATAGGGACTGGGGTGGTTATGGACCGGGGCAATAACACACCAAAGCCACGTTAGTGCAGAGTACAATGACACGGGTGGGATCGATAGGCAGACACACAAGGTCATTGGACACGAGAATCCGTCATCAAATAACCATAGACAATCACTAATACGAGGGATCACGCGGTGATCGAGGTCAAATCAAGAGTGGCTAAAGAGAATGTGTGCACACAGGATCGGAAAGGAGTCATTGGGAGGGGAACAACAGTGGTCTCGTCTCGGNTGGACCAAGAAGAGGGATTTTCTTCACTCTGTGGTTTCTACATCGGGTATGAACAAAAATGGGCTGACGGAAGGAGTGGTCGTGGGCGTTCCGATGGTCTCACTCGTGGTGAGACGGTCGATGAGCTTATGGCCAACGGGGTCAACCATAACGTTAAAGTGCCGGAGGAAGTCGATGCCGATAATGGACTGCGGAAGGTCGGCGATAATGAATACCCAGAGTGAGCTACGGTGAATACCGAGGTTCAGCGTGAGTGAACGCTCGCCGTAGGTTTTAATGGGTGTGCGGTTCGCGGGGATCAGTTCCACTAAAGAGAGACGATGGAAATCAGCTGCACGAAGTCGTATGACGCTGACCTGTGCGCCTGTGTCGACCAGGACGCGCATCCCGGTATGTCCGTCGGTAACGAAGAGTAGACGACGTGTTTGTGGCGAGCCGGACGCGGTTGTCGCCTGGGCCGGTCGGCTTATCGGTTTCCCGACCTAGGGGTGTAGGTGCAAGGTGTAACGCACCTTTTTGCGGCGTCACCGTAACGCCGGTGATACCAGCAAACTCCAATCGATGGTGAGCAAGAGCGTGGACGCCTGGGGCTACCGCTCCGGTGACTGGAGCGTGTGCGATGATGTTGTCGTGGCCGGTTGCGAGACAATGTCAACGCCTGTACCTTTGCAACTAACGCCTTAACACAGACCAATAGTTCGGCGTTATCAGGGAAGGGTGTTGGTTGAGCATTATGACACAGGTGTGAATTCTATGGAAGAAACTAGAAATAAATAATCAGAATGAGAGGGAGATGCCCGAATAACAGTGGACCTCGGGGTACTGGTGCAGTATAAAAGAATGAGTAAAATAAATGTCTACCTCTATAGGTATCTACGAAGTGCAAATATCGGAATACTTAGGAATTCGTAAGCAAAAACTGGTTTAACGGAAAAAAGTAGTAAATATAGCAAAAGCGTTAAAAATAAATTGGAATAAATAACATCGGTATAAGCCAAATATAAAAAAATTGTTGTGCGAGGGCAGCAGGTCAGATCACATTGCACAGGACTGGTAGTGGTCACCGGCCAATTAAGCACCCAGAATTCCTTCGGTAGTGTGCTCACGAGTGTGCGATTGATCGGTTTCTCTTTCTGTCTGCAAACAGAGAGAAAGAGAGACTATACTTCTCGCCGTGTCGGAGAGAGACTTTTATTGTGAAAGCGTTCCATATTACATAAAAATAATTAATGCATCTAACATTTTATGTCAGTGAAGACCTCCAACCATCTGGCATCCAGGGCCCTTTTAAAGGCTTGGGAGTTTGGCAGCATAATCAGTTCCGACGGTAGCTTATTCCAATTTTCAACTGCCCTATTGCCCAGAGAATGTGCTCGTAAGTTCTGCCTAGAACGCTGTTTCATAAGTTTGAGTTCATGTCCACGCGTTCCTTGGTGGGGAGCCTCAGTGAAGAAGGACCCCGGATCTAAACCCAGCAANCCAGCAAATGTTTCTTAATCTTAAATACTTCGATGAGGTCTCCGCGCAATCTCCTTTTTTTAGCAAAAAAAGACCGAACGTGTACAACCTTTTTGTATGTTTTATCCCGCATGCCTTCAACCATCCGTGTTGCTAGTCTCTGGGGCTTCTCCAGACAGGCTACGTCCTTTATGTAGAAGGGCGACCAAGCCTGAGCACAATATTCTAGGGGAGGCCTTACGCTGGCTTTGTAGATGGGTATAAATACATCTGCTTTCCTATATGAAACTGCTGACCTTAGTCGAAACAGCTGTCGTCTTGCCATGTGTGCTGCAGCTTCACATTGGATACTCCAACTGTAATCTGCAGTTACGATGACTCCCAGATCCCTGGCACTGGTCACAGCGCCTACTTCAAATTGCTCCGTCACCGAGAGCCTTCAATGGTTCCCCGGTTCTAGAGGGCAACCGACTATTTGTTGCATTTAGTGGCAGATCCCATGTGTGGGACCACTTGATCACCTTTGCCATATCCTCTTCTAAGTCGGCTCTTCCACTAGATCCAACCACCTTTATATCATCAGCGAAAATGAAGCAAGGTGAGCTGGTACTTTCTGCTAGATCATTTATGAACAACAGAAATAGAAGTGGGCCTAACACCGACCCTTGTGGCACGCCACTTGTGACATTAAGGATTTGGTAAGTTTGTTCTCCTACCCTAACCAAGAATGTCCTATTAGTCAAGAATGCTGCAATCCAGTTAAATATTGTTCCTGTGATTCCGAAAAAACTTAGCCTATGTAGAAGCAGTCTGCGACTTACGGAATCGAACGCCTTACTGAAATCTAGGTAACATAGTTCTACTGTTTTGCCTTCGTCTACCCTCTCTGTGACTTCGTCTAGGTAGCGTAAGGGGTTTGTCAGGCACGACCGGTTTTTCATAAAGCAATGCTGGGTCATGCTAAGCAATGCATACTCTACAATGTGGATACAAACATGCGTCCTGATTAGCTTTTCCATGCACTTGGATAGAATACTAGTTGAACTAACCGGTCTGTAGTGCTGCGGGTTAGATCTACTACCACCTTTGTGTAACGCCACCACAACGGCAGTTTTTCAGTCGCCCGGAAGCACCCCCTCCTCTAAAGATTTTTGAAACAACACCCTTAAGGGGTCTGCTCAGATTTGAGCAAGTGGTTTCACAATGGCAGGATATATGCCATCGAAACCCGGGGCCCTGTTGATGTCCAAATCCTCTAGCACCTTTTGCACCTCCACTGCAGATATCTGCATCTTCCTTATGCTCGATGGAGGAGAGTTTTGGGATCTTGGTTCTAGTGTCCTGTTATCTAACTTATGAACACTAGCGAAAAAGTTGCCCGGTGCTACTGCCTTGCTGTGGTCGTCTGCCGCAATCGTGTTGTTTTCCAGAACCAAGGCACCTTGGAATCTCTCAAGTTGGGTTCCGATGGGACGTACCTGAAAACCCTTTTCGGTTTCTGCTTGATACTTTCAGCTACCTTTAGTTCGTATTTTCTCTTTTCTACTCCTATTGTTGTGAGATACTACTCACTTGTGAGTAGTCGGTAACTTTCAATGATTAAAAATAGAACAAGACCATCCAGGACCAAGTAATATATTTGGGAAGAAAAAACACTGCCTGCTATACCCATTGCCCCATGTGTCGCGATGTGCTGCGAAGGCACGTTTCTGATAAGCTTTTCGTGTTATGCATCCAAAATTAGTGACCCTCCATCTGTATTCTGCAATAAAGAACTCTCCTCGACCAGCACCGCCTTTTCGGAATATAACAATTGGTGCCGTCGCCAGGATCAGGATGAAGGTTCCGTGGCCAGCAGCCTTCGAGGATGGGGATGTGCGGATGTTCCTGGAGGAGTTCGAGGATGTGGCGGAGTTGGCCGGAATACGGACGGATCGCGGCAAGTTGACGGCCCTCCGAGCGCTCCTCAAGGGTCGTGCGCGGGCGGTGTTGGACGCGGCACGAAGAGGCCCGGAGAAAATGGAGTGGGCCGCCGCGAAGGACGCCCTGATCGCAGGCTTTGACACCCCGGCCGACCGCCAGGAGGCACTCCGTCGCTTCAAGACGGCGCAGCTCGGAGTCGGTGTGGACCCACTTTCGCATGCCGTGGCCCTGCGTGGGCTATTGGATCGCGCACTACCGACATTGGATGAGAATGCTCGCTCGGAACTTCTCCTTGACCGTTTCACGGAGAGCCTCCCGGAAGACATACGCGAGAAAGCGAAACTCATCAATGTGGCACGTACCATGGGCGTAATGACCCTAGCCGAAGTTGTGAGGCAGTTCATCGATCAGGAAATTGCGGCGGTGCGAACACAGGAAGTCCATAAGGACAAGCCACCGGAAGACGTGAAAGCCACAGTCGACAGACTGACGGATGAAGTGGCGGCACTCAAATCAAATTTCGGACGGAAGAAAAACACAAATGCATGTTTTCATTGTGGCAGGCGAGGTCATTGGCGGCGAAATTGCCCTGAGAGATATAAAAAATTCTCTTCAAATACACGATTGATTCCGTACACGCGTCTTCTCTCGAACAAAGCAATCATTGGAGCAGTAGATCGTGGGGCAGTACAGGCCAATTTGGAGATCGAGGGGCACAGAGAACTATGCTTGATCGATACAGGTGCGGCGGTGTCTTTGGCTAGACCCCAACCAAACGAGCCCCTGGAAACGTGGAATACAGCTGTGAAAACAGTCGGGGATTACCAGTTGAAGGTAGACGGAGTAGCCAAACGGACGGTCCGCGTTGGAAATAGTATAATCAAGCACCCATTCGTCATAACAAAAGACACGAGCCAGACTATAGTGGGGGCAGACATCTTACGCAGCTTAAGGGCCGTGGTTGATCTGAACAACGAACAGCTTGTTACAAAATTCGGCACGATCCCGCTGTTACGCTCCAAAGGGAAGAGGTTGGCNAGTACAGAAACAACTCACACGAATGTATCTCCTTCATTTCGGCCAGTGGTGCAACGATACTCCCACCTGTTCACAGGCGATGATGACCCCTACGGGTTCTGTAACTGGGTCGAACACGAAATTCCAATGAAGGCAGGGAAATTTCGAGCCCATGTTTCACGTCGAATTCCACTACACCTGATGGATGAAGTCAAGCGACAGGTCGAACAAATGTTAAAGGAAGGAATCATCGAAGAAACTCGAAGTCCGTATAACTCGCCCGTGCTACTGGTGAAAAAGCCCAATGGTAAATTTCGGTTCTGTGTGGATTTCCGCCAAGTAAACACTGTGACTATAAACAAGCCAGTCCCAGTCCCGACCGTGGCAGAGATTTTTGACCAACTGCAAAGCGCAAAAGTGTTCTCAGTGGTGGATTTACGATCGGGATATTGGCAAGTACCAATAAAAGAAGCTGATCGAGAGAAAACGGCGTTCACAGTCGGAAATAAACAATATCAGTTCAAACGAATGCCATTCGGATTATCAGGAGCACCATTTACATTCCGCCTCCTCATGTTGAAGTTACTCGAAGGTGTCCCCAACGTGGTGGTCTATGGCGATGATATTGTTGTCTACAGTCAAACAACAACCGAACACACATTTCACTTGGAAAATGTTCTGAAAAGAATCCAAAAATCTGGCCTCCGGATCAATGCATCGAAGTCCCAAATTGGGAAGCCGACAGTGACTTTACTCGGACACAAGGTTGGGAACGGAGAAGTGAAACCACTCCCTGAGAAAATCCTCAAGCTAAAGGAGTTTGCACGCCCAACATCGAAAAGAACATTAAGACGGTTTCTGGGCTGTGCGGCATACTATAGCCGGTTCGTTAAAAACTTTACGAACATCGCCGAACCGTTGTACACCTTACTCAAAAAGGAATCTCGCTTCAGCTGGACACCAGAAGCCCAGAAAGCCTTCGATGAACTCCAAAGGGTCATGACCGAACAACACCTGACATTGAAGTTGCCGGTAATTGGCGAGCACTTCACTGTGGTAACGGATGCCAGTGATGTGGGAGTGGGAGCCGTACTCAAACAAGCAAGTGGAGTGGTAGAATACGCAAGCAGAGTCCTGACTCCAACGGAAAGGAAATATTCCACCACGGAAAAAGAATGCCTTGCTATCGTTTGGGCCGTAGACAAGTGGCGGCCATACCTTCTGGGTCAGAGGTTCCATTTGGAAACAGATCACAAGCCGCTGGAGTGGATTAAAACCGCCAAGGACCCGAGAGGAAAACTTGCCCGATGGGCGCTTCGCCTTCAGGAGTACGACTTCACGATCAATCATGTTGCAGGTGCCGAAAACTGTATGGCGGATGTTTTGTCTCGTCAGGATGAAGCAGATTCCTTCACTGTCAGTATGCTGGCAGCGGAACAAGACCCGCGAGAATTGGTGAAGGAACAACGCAAGGATCAAGAACTTCGCAAAGTGATCGAGGCAATCTCACAGGGCAAGCAATGCCGAAACATTCCACATAGTACACATGAAGTCATGGCAATCCGTATGGAACCAGCTTTATTTGAATGCCGCCGGTATCTTTATAAAACGACAGCCAGGAAGAAGGTGCCCTGTGGTCGTCATTCCGAAACAGGTGCGCCAAATTCTTATCAAAGAAAGTCATGAACTAGCACACACTGGATGCGCACGAACCTACGATCTGCTTCAACAGCGAGCATATTGACCAAATATGCAGGCAGATGTGATAAACCAGGTGCTGGCGTGTGAGAAGTGCCAACTGTTCAAGTCAGACTCCCGCCCATCACAATGTCCAATTCAGTCAATACCAGTATCCGAGATCGGTGAATTATGGTCCATCAACCTCATGGGTCCATTTCAGATGTCCCCAAGAGGACACAAATACATCGTTGCAATGACGGAAAACTTCACGCGCTGGATTGAAGCCGTAGGAGTCGCGGATCAAAAAGCCGCTATGATAAGCAGAGTTGTGATGGAGCATGTGGTGGCAAATCATGGTGTACCACAAGCTATCCTGACAAATCAAGGCCCGTGCTTTGAGAGTGATGAATTTCACACGTGCTTACATAAATTAGGCATCAAAAAGAAACGCACAACGCCCTATCACCCACAAACTAACGGTCTCACAGAACACAATAACAGAACAATCAAAGAACGACTGTCAGTGAAAGGAGGGGATTGGAAGTCGGCCCTACCTTCACTACTTCTGGCTTACCGCTCAACCACGCACGCCAGCACCAAACGCACATCATTTCAACTGATGTACAGAAGAATTCCGAAGCTGCCAGTGGATCTCGACGTTGGCATTTGGCCGCGAAACGATTTATCTCCGCAACCACTTCAACAGACAAGACGCAAAGCTCGGCATAACCTGAAGACGGCGCAGGAGGATCTAATGCGCAGGTCAGGGATACAAACTAGACGGACGGCCAGTGTGCTTCCGGTTGGATCTAAAGTAAAATATAAGCAGCATGTGGGGGAATTCGCGAGCGGCCCTGGCTCGAGGAAGTTAATTCCCAAATAGAGAGGTTCATACCGCATAGTTGAAGAACGCCATCCCGTGTACAAAATTCAACGGATGAACGAAGTCCGTCGTGTACATCGGAACGATCTCGCAACATGGCACGACCAAACGTACATCACACGCAATAAACCAACGAAAGAAATCCCAGAATCCAATAGCTCAACATCAGACAGGACGCTGCCGAACGTCGAAAATCAGAGACAAACGCAAGCACAATGCAATAGGCAGTCGTCAATTGATCAAGTCATGCAGAGATCCTTTCCATCAGGGGGAGGAGTGCTGTGAGATACTACTCACTTGTGAGTAGTCGGTAACTTACGATGAATAAAAATAGAACAAGACCATCAAGGGCCAAGTAATATATTTAGAAAGAATAAACACTGCCTGCTCTACCCATTGCCCCATGTGTCACGATGTGCTGCGAAGGCATGTTTCTGATGAGCTTTTCGTGTTATGCACGCAAAATTAGTGACCTTCAATCTGTATTTCGCAATAAGGAACTCTCTTCGCCCAGCACCGCCTTTTCGGAATATAACACTTCTAGTTCTGTAGGAGATTTCCTCTTCAGTAGATCAAATAAAGGCCAGGTCGGCATGTCTGAAAATGACTGGTGTGTATCGGAGACAGTAAACAGTCTAGACCGAATTTAGCTGCGAAGGGAAAAGGAGGGAACAACGCCTTGATGCAACAAGAGAAATGGTATTGACAGCCGTTTTTTGGAAATAACCTTTGCATTGATGAAGAGTCTTGGTTTATAGGCTGTTCGGTAATTTTTCTTCTTACTTTTGGGCCCATCTTTGAGTCACTTTTTATTCTAGTCTTCTACGATGTCCTGCCCTAGATATAAATCGGCCACAGGTTCTCTTGTCCATCGGCTGTGCCTTCCTGGCCCTAGATTTCCACCATGGTGGTTTTACCCAACACCTTAGTTGAACGAGCGGTAGCATGAATGTTTGTTTGTGTAGTCAGTTTTTTTGTGAATTGTCCCTACCACTGTACTATGCCTTGGTTTGCATCCCTCTGCCAGACCATCTTCTCTACCTTCGCTAGTAGCTCAATTAATTTCGTTCTGCCATACAACCTGCTGACCTTGATGTGGGGAGAGGGACTGCCACTGTACGATTAGTGTCAAGTGGATCATAGCATGGTCACTTTTTCTAAGTGGCTCTCCTATTATAAGATTTTCAGCGTAAGTTATCGCTGGATCGAGTAGGGCTGAACTGTGTTGCGTACACCATCTAGTGTTGTTGTCCACGTCTTTACTAGTGATTTATGGTGGAGGATATCCATTGAAGCCCAGCAAAACGACCGCTGCAGGTCACTGTCTTCCTACCAGTTGGTATGCAGGTCATTGAAAACCCCAGCGAAAAGTACTTTGTCCTCTCGGGTTGGCGCTCTGCACTGTAAGTTTTGTAGATCTTCGTCGTCTTGACGTGTTGCTTGCAGGCTACGGTTTACTACCAGCACTAGGAGGAAAGTATCACCTATCCCTAGTTTGCAGCTGAATACTTGTAGGTTCGGCGTGACCAGTGTCTTCTCTGTCTCTTGTTGATACTTTTAGGCCACGGGTATCAGCAAACATCCTTTCTACAGCCCATCCTCCATATTAGCTTTGTATGCACAGAATTCCCGTGGACAGGGTTGGTCTATAACTACTTCTTGGCGAAGCCAGATTTCGGTTACAATTATTATATCAGTTTGGTTCTCTTTTGTTCTCCGTTCTGGCCACTTGTTTCCTGCACTTCACGCACTGGTGTACACAACGCATCCATTTCCCCTTCCTCCTATTGAAACTGATCTCACGTTCGAGCTTTTCCTGGGGCAGATGCACTCGGGCATTATACCCGAGTGCCGCGCCCGCTTTTGTCTCGTCGAGTGGTGTACTGTATCCGACTGTTTATACTTATCTTGATTGTGAATACGATGTAATCCTCTCTCCATATACTGTTCATTCCTCGATTGATGTTTTTGGTTGGGCTCGGGGCTCGACTGCAACGCCAAGGATTATTATGGTGGTTGAGTGGGAGACAGTGGCGATTTATGTACAAATGTTCTCGTGGCGAGCAGACTCCTGTTACTGGGTTTTTGCTTGTGCTAGGTTGTCTGGCTCTATGATGATATGCTCGTCCGTTTGTTTGCTCATTATTCCCGCGGCTGCCGAAAACATACCCCTGGGACGTGGGTGGCCGAATTCAATCGGCAAGGGGCGAAATTGGTTGCCCCTCGGGTTAGGGTTCTGTTTTCTCAGCATCAAGAACCTCTTGATGAGGGCATGTGATGGGATGCCCACTAGATGCAGGAGATCAATTATTCGCTGCTGGAGTTCTCTCTTTGTTTGATTATTTTCACGGTTGAACGACTCAGTTATCCCTTTACTCACAACGTTGCGTTATCTGCATAAGGCAATTTCACTGTTTTTTTCTAGTCTAGCCACTGCTCCCTACAACTTTTGAATTTCTGACTCCTGTTTGAACACAAATTCTGATTAAGTTATCGACCTCTTTGATGGACATCTCTGTGGTCTACATTTTTTGTTCGATTGTTTCCACACCGTCTATCAGTGTTTCGGAAGCAGTTTCAGTTTAACTGCTTGCTTCATTAGTTGCAGGTTGTATGCCTTCCGCCTGCGGTAGCAGAATCTGGCATTCCGAGCAGAACCATATCATGAGGCCCTACTTGATGTGGACTTTATCTATCTTGTTCCCAATTATACTACAATCCTTGTGCTACTTGCGTTCATAGGTATCACATTGTATGCCCTTACGTATCACTGGTTTCCCACATGTTTCTTTTCCGCATGGGAATTTAGTCATACCCTTATGACTCTGCCGTACTCGTTTTTGCCACAACGGTATTAACTGTCATGGTGAATCGAATGTCTACTGTTGGAAGAAAATAGCTGAGTAAAAGCTGATAATCAGTACAAGCAAAAGTATGTGTATGGGAACAACAAAGCCAGGACTTTCATGAGAAAAAGGTCTGAAAAATATAAATACAATATTGTAATACTCTAAATACAATAAGGGACGAGAAGCTTAGCTCAAAGAAAAAAATATACAGTGCTATGGCGAAAACAATACTAAGAAACCCATACGCTGAGAAAACAAATCAATGACAAGACAACCTGTTTTCCACATCAATTTCGAACCCGCGTGGACCCAAAAGTAGAGCCATTAGAGAGGAGTGATTACTGCATCCCGCGTTTCGCTGTGCCACTCGATACTGCAAAGCCGCCTGACAAGTGGCGGAGGAACTTCAGGAGATTGGACTTGCAGTCTCTCCAGGAGCGCGCTAGGACTTTGAATTGGGAGAAAGTAAATCTCTCAATAGAAGGTCTATGGCACATTGTCAAAATCAACCTAAGGCAGTTAACAAACGAATTCACTTCACTGAGGAATACAATAAGGAGAAAAGAGCCCCATGGTTTTAGGGGGCATTGGTTAGACTCCAGGTCAGGAATCATTGAGCCTGGTACCTGTTTCAGGCAAATCAAGGGCACAGGCGATACTTCACTTAAAGGAAAGCCAGGGATGATGCCGCCAGGCTGCAACAACAACACCGTGCGGTGCTCGAAGAAGCGCTCCCTGGAAGTGCCAAAGCATGCCTTAAGTTTGATTCTTTATCTTTATCTTTAGGTCAGGTCAGGTCAGGTCAGGTCAGGTTTCTAGGACGAAAACAGGCTTTCGCCTATCGTGCGTCCAGATTCATACACCAGTAGTATTTGGGACTTCCTCTGGTGCTACGACGTGAATATTTTTTTCGTG
>UZAN01050906.1:0-12102 GCA_900618425.1 Echinostoma caproni | reverse complement strand
AACAATGGCCTCATATAATGCACAATAAGATCCGGAACCATGGTCATGATGTTTATGAAAACAAAGTAAAATGGGAAATCATTAAGTGGAATATGTTTTTATTTTATTGCTTCACTTCACATTGTAGCGCAACCCACTTTCAACGTCAAGGTCACCAATAATCTCAGAGTGATTTATATCCGTCGAATGACAACATAAACGCAGATAGGGATGAATAAAGATGAAAAATCTGAAACGTTATCGGTATAATACGGCTCAGGTTACCAGCCGGCACCCCATGCCTAATGACCGTTCCGGGAGTTCTTTCGTTTCTGAAAAGGTTTTAAAGAAATCGTAAAATTTTGCATATATTTTAAAAATAAATTGGCTCTTCTATTTTATTAATATATGTAAGTGAATTTTGCTACCGTTTGTTTTGATTGACGTTGACCTTGACCATGTCTGAATCTATTGTGTCTAACATGTATAGGATTTAACGTAAAGGGTGATTCCAAAGAGTGGAGGAGCACTCTGCAGAGACACTAATACCGATTATCCAACGCTGGATTCAGCCGGGAAGTATCATATCCACGGGCCAGTGGGCCGCACATCGGTCATTGTGTTTCCTGGGATATACATGTGTGTAAACCATAGTCATGGCTTGTAAATCCCGCAACCGGTGTTCACACAAACAACGCTGAAGCGTTCTGGAGTCTGATTAAACGTCGTTTGAAGAATGTCACAGGATCTCTCGGAGATGTTATTTGGGAACATCTCGACCAGTTCCAGTACCAACTGTGGTTTGTCTTTTGCATACATACATTTACAAACGATCTTGATACTTATATATATAACAAGTTTATCATTGTTAATAATGATTTATTGTTGAGTAATTGTTTTGTGTTCATTTTATGCCTGTTTCCTGCTATAATATTATTTATCCTACTTACAAGTAATATATTTTGATTGCTTAAATTTCGCTCTGTGGGGTGCCGGTGGGTAACCTGAACCTATACTACAATAGATTGAAGAAGAAAAACACTAATTGTCAGGTAGAAGGGATCGTATATCAAGTGATACACCCGAGTCTCATGGGGGTAAAAAAAGATGGCAACTGTCAGCTGGGGAGACATGCTCACTCGTTTATATATACAAATATTTCATAGTATAGGTAAATTAATTGTTTCATTGGCTAATTTTCGGGCTTATTAAACTAACGGCTATGGGAAAATTTCCATCAAAGGCACTCGGCATGACATAATCCTCAGAATCAAGAGACTGAATGCTCGATTGCGCAAATCCAGTTTAAAGAGATGCATCGAGTACGAGTTATCTGAAGGGTATATTGAGTTCTGCTATTGCAAACAGTCAAATAAATAAGGCAGACAAACTATAGAGTTTTCATTTTTATTCATTTATTTTCATTCAAAAAGGCTGGAATTCTAGCCATAATGATTTTATAACTGGGGGAATGAAAGAAGAAAATTAGGACAGGACTCAACTTTGAACCCGATCAACCCACGGTTGGGTATATTGGGCAACACTCAGGTCAGGTCAGGTCAGGTGGCACAGGACGATGAAGGCTTTCTATAACTGAGCGTCCAGATTCTTGCTCCAGCCGGAAACATGTTTTTCCGGAGCTTCGACTTCTTGTTGACCGTTTGACCATAGCCGATTTCTTTGTTCGAAACAGCCTCCCTTGTGGGGTCCGTATATGGAAGGGGAGGTTATTCGAAAATAGGCAGCATGGAACAACTACTCTCAATAGTAGGCACTCTACCAAATCTCAGGATAGAGGCTGATCCAGACCCCATCTAGTTGCCTTTTGAACTCCTTGATTGCCCTACAGTCTAGTAGTGAAGATGGTAGTTGGTTCCACTCATCTATTACTCTACTCGTGAAGAAGTTGTGTCTAAGGTTGAGTCGGTTCCTGGGCTTCACTAGCTTCAGATGATGCCTCCTTGTTGACTCAAGCGGTGCTCAGGTAAACAGGCCCTCTAGCCCAGTCAACCCCTTCATTATTTTGAAGGTCTCAATAATGTTCCCTCTCACGCGTCTCCTCAACATGGAGAAAAGCCCTAGGGATTCTAACCTCCCCATATGACTTACCCTTATCCACGCGATCATCCTAGTAGATAACGGTTCGACCCTCTCGATGCAAATTATATCCTTCTTCAGGTATGGCGCCCAACCCTGAGCGTAGTATTACAACTGCACCCTAAATATGGCCTTATAAAGAGGCAGGAAAACCTCAGCGTCCTTGACGACAAGACCGCCTTAAGCTGGAACAATTGCCTCCTCGCTATCTGTGCGGCGGCTAGGCATTGATCACTGGGCTAAATGTCCTCGCGGACCGAAATTCCCAGATCGAGCATTCGGTCTACGCGAGCGGAGACCGTCGGTTGAGTGGTCGGAGCCACTCGATACAGAAGCCCTACGGAATTAAGAACGTGGAACTTAGTAGAGTTTAGCTCCAAGTCCCACTTCTGTGTTCACGGGACCATATTATCCAGAACACCCTTCAGTTGATCTACAGCGCCTGAGTGAATTTCGGTTGAACTTTTGAAAATCTTTCCAAACCCGTGATGATTCAGGGTGATACAACCGTACTGTGTGTTGCTTCTTTATTGACATTTCTCAATCACAAACACCATACATTATTCTTTATCTGCTAACTCGATGCCCGGCACATTTGAATTTGGCGTGGTTTGAGAACGTGAGCGACCGTTTGGCTCTCTCTGGACATCATATTTGGCTCGCTTGCTTGAGTGCTTTTGGTCGCATATTTGAGGTTTGCTTTGTTATACATTTTATAATGATTTCTCTAATTCATTATCATAGAACATTACGGATCAATCGTGTTTTATTTCGGGATTCGTATCGGTTTTGGCTACGCGTCACTCAAGTGAGAATTGGCTGACGTACATGGAGCAGTTACCCTTCCTCTCTGGGGCCCTTACCCTGGTGGGGCTCGACGCCATTTCGATAACCATGTCATTGGTTCACGAGCCGCCCTCTCTCCGGTGGGCACTGAAAATCCGTCATACGTCCCTAGCTCTGGGCTTTGTCCCTGGGCCGATACTTTGACCGTTGTAGACTCTGAGGTCTGAGTAGACCCACTGGTTGCGATCGGCGTCAGCGCGAGGTCCGCGACTTTAGTCGGAGGAGTCGGTAACCTTTTCTCATGCTTTGGTTGCACCCTAGACACTACCTGCGTATGGGTTTTTTGCTTTAGGTGTGGCGCTGAGCGGTTGCTCCACGGCCGTTACTGCCCTCATTGGCACAATAAGAAGTGAAGTTTGGTTCCTATTGAACTTAACTGTGGGAGGCTTTGCCCTCTGCACCATTGGTTGCGCCTCAGCTCGTGGGTGCTTGCGGGATCCTCCCTTGGGTCCAAGCTTCTTTACCGGTTTTTGGTCCTGCCGTTACCAACAGTTTCGACCTCAAAATAGTCGAGGAAACCACCGGCTTTCATTGATGTTCCGGCTTCTTAGGAGGACACGGTTCCTGAGAGGCCTTTACGGCTGCTACCTTGAAAATGGCCTTTCCGGTCACCTTGATCTTCCCTATCGCGGGGGCATGGCCTTGCTTTGGGGTCTGCCATGTACCCTGTTTTCGGGTATCAGGTGTGATCTGATCCCTCCACCCCGGCACTTACTGAATTTTCTCAGTGTTTAAGCAAACTGTCCCGAACCACGGGATTTCCGAATTCCACTAGGATGGGCCTAGCCTTTCTCTGCTGCAGGCTGCCTGCTCGGTAGATCCAGCGGCTGACGCTCTTTTGTTGGGAGAGGGGTCTGAAACGTCCGATGATATTGCGTGCAGGGTTAGGATGGCTGTTTATCATTGGTGTTTCTCATTGTTGTCGTAATCAGGAGCAGCACAAACGTTTGTAGCTGTAACCACTGGTGGGCCATAAAAATGGGCAGCGCAAAAGTTACAGGGCTGGTCAGCGAGCAAGCGCTACCATTTGCAACTATTACCCGTATGATTTAGGGTTCGTATTACCTTACGAAACCTTATGAGACGTCGCCACCTATCTCCTTCTTTTGGGGTGTGTTAGGGTTCCGCAGTTTATCCTGTGAAGATGGGTTGTAAGTTCGCAGAAGTTATTCAGTGAAATGAAATTAAAATAAAAGAGGAAAAGATTTCAATTGTTTTGGGGTATAACTTAATCTGTAATAAACGTCTTATGGACCCTCTTCCTTCTCTTCAATGCCAAGAAACCAGTTTACCAACAATGTGGCAGCAGCGCAATGATCTTTGGCTGACGTGATACAAAAATGGTAACGTCTGCTTGGCCTGATGGTGCGTAAAGTGTTTAAATTTAGCGTAAACGCAGAAAATAGCCTTTTGAGTTAATTCTCAAGAAAGTTTTATAACTGCTATAGATTCAGCTACTACTTTACTACTACCGAAATTATCTCTACGTTATCAAATCATACATGTCTCATTGCCAAAGAGATAAAAGAGATAAAAAAGATATACCGTTGCGTCATTTTTATAATTTGTTTGGCATTATAGTATCTCTGGAACCCTCTGGTTTTACTATTCTAAATGACGTGTAAACCTTTAATTAAATTTGCCAATCATGTTTCAATATAGCACTACAGGAGATCAATTCCGCATTTCAAATTTAGTGCCGAATAAACATCATAGGGGTAGCCATAGTAAACCGCTAGCCATAGTAAAGAGCGGGCTCCCAAGGTCAGCGTTGGAGATCAATTCCGGCGTACCATCTTCCTCGCTCCGAAATTGGAACCGCGCGTCAATTCCACCCAGAGTTCAAAGTTAACGGTACACTATCCGAACCTAGCCCTATTACAACCGGTGTCCATTAGGGAACTGTTTTCGTTCCTCTTCTCTTCCTTATTAACAATAAAGATCTACTTAGTGCATTGCCTGGAAACGTAGCTATCTATGTAGATGATGTCACTAACTGGGGCACAAATGCATGCACGCTACAGTAATCTATTGACGCTGTTAAGAACTGGTCCGTTGAATGGAATCTGCCCATCGATGATGACGAGTGTGTAGGCATGACTTTTGAGAACTCCCCTCCTGTGTCGTTTCATATAAGTGGTACGTAACCTCTTCAGCATACCAACTTGCACAAGGTCCTGGGCTTCTGGTTATATAGTAACCTTTCTTTTTCACACCATAACCGGTTAGCCAGCAAATATGCCTTCCGTGTTCATCACCAATAGAAGAAGGCGGCAGTCTGGGCTCAAACCCGGCTGTTGATTATGGCACGCAACTTTAAAAAATGTATTGCTGAATGTATATGGTAGTAGTAGCACACTTTTATCGAGTAGCTAGTCAGAACCTCAAACCAACCTCATATACTCGATCTCCGGAGATGTAGGGTCATAAAAATGTATCAAAATTGGTACATCAAAAAATTTGTTCAATTTTCTCTTGAATGCTGATAAGTGACTAATCGCATAGATGTGTGGAGGAATCTCATTCCACAGAAGTGAGTACTTGATTATAAAAAAGTTCATTCTCAAGCAGTTCCGAGAAAACGGTACAAAGACGGTATTACACCTGCCTCGTAAACAATGTCTATGGTTATACTGGTATATCATTTCTGGAAAGGCCCTATTACTCTTATGCATTATCATCGAATGGAAGAAGGTTATTGAAAGCGTAGTTTCCCCGTAACGAATTTGAATAAAGAAGCCAAAAACACAGGTCTAACACGCCACAATGAAACGCAAGACAGCATTGCCTTTTTGGATGTAGAAGTTTCACGTCAAACCGATGGGTCAATCAGAAGATCTGTATACCGGAAAGATACATGGTCCGGACAATATCTCCATTTTACCAGCTTTGCTCCAATGGGATACAAGATTGGTCTAGTTCGAACACTCTTCTACAGGGTGCGGCTGATTTGCACAATGCATACATTGAATACCGATTATGAAAAGATCAGAAAAGTTTTACACTCTAACGGATATCCGAAAGGGTTCATCTTAAGGCACTCTCAACCCAACCATACTCGGGAAAAGACACCAGGTGCAGATAAGATGAGAGTGATCCTACGACTGCACTTCAAAGGTGACGATATCAGCTGCCTGATTACCAAGCGCCTAAAATTGGCAGTTAGGCGTACCTACTACGCAGGTGATCCCACTGTTGTTTTCACGACCGTCTGGTTACCAATACCATCGGTGAAGAACCGCTGTCTCCCCACACCAAATCTAATTGCATCTTTCAGTTCAAATGTGGATGCTCGGCTATCTACATTGACGAAACGGAAAGACAACTGCGTTATCGAGTAATCGAGCACATCCCGGTCAGGCTTCAGAAAACAATGATTGGGAACTTCGGATGTATGAGGTCACCAATGACGCGTAGGAAACTCAGTTCGTCGATCACACAACACCTGGTCGAAATGAAACACTGTGTCATGCCGCGCAATGCGTTCACAATTCTCTACAACACAAACAACACCAAAGTTCTGAAATACGCCGAGGCACCAGCCATTCAAAATTACCACCCGAAACTGTGTAAACAGCGTGAATGGCTTATCACTCTGGCGCTACCTTGGTAACAGGTGTGGTTGGTGAGTAATTTTGACCGCAATCTTTCTCGGCCTGTGATTCTGTTATTTACTGACCGTATATTAATGATAACATAGACTGCAGTATGCACGTGTACAGATGCAGCGAAATGATCCGGGATGAAGGTTAAATTAATTTTCATTCGGCGCAGCCATAAAGGTTCAATTTTCAGTGCAATACATCGTTGTTCATCATTTAGGCAAGTGGAAAAGCCAAATAATTGTTTTGTAAAGTAGCACTGAACTTTCTCAAGCGCTACTCTGTCACGGTGGAGCATATTGGAGCAAATTAGTGTGCCATATTCTAAATTTGATCTGGCAAAAGTCATGTAGACAGTGAGTTTACCCTTTAGGTACTTGAAAGATTTCTGGATCAGTCCTATGGTCCTGCGACATTTTGCGACTTGGACCTCGGCATGCTCCGAGAAGTTAAAGGAGCTGGGGTGATACATACCCAAATCTCGTACCAATGGTTCGTCAGGAATAGTGTTACTACTGATACTAAGTGCAGGGGGGTAGAATGCATTTATGTGTAAATATGCAACTTTGCTTGCCGAAAACTCCATTAGCTAGTCATTGAACTATGAACTGAGGGACCATAGTACAGCGCCTATATTGTCTAAACAGTCCCACAGAGCACATTTTCAAACAGAACAAGGAGTGGCGAACAAGCTCGTTTTCAGTGATTCGTAGTCATGCCAAATACATCACAATAAATATTACGCTGTTTATATACAAATCAGTATTCAATCATAAAAAACGTAAACAAATGTTTCGGGAAAAGGGAAAATAACCTCATGGGTTATCTGGGGCTAAGTTCATCTTTGGACCGGATATATATTCTCTTATTATATTCTCAATTTTTCAATCAGTTTGGTAGGTTTTAACATGTACGTGTCATCAGCAAACAAGAAGGTTGTCTTATGACGGACCACGTTAAAAATATCGTTGATCTACATGAGTAACAATAAAGGGCCCAATACACTGCGTTGTATAACTCCACTGGTGACTAGTTTAGGTTGCGACAGTGCCCCGTTAATACAAACCACCTGATTACGAGAATCCAAGAAAGAAGTTAGCTGTGAAGAAGGTGGTTCTAAAATAACAGGATTTGGAATTTGATAGTAAAAGATTGTGAGAAACCCAGTCAAAAGCTTTAGTCATATCCAGGTAGACTGCAATCACTGATTTCCCATTATTAACAGGGATCGTAATAAGATTCGGAAAGTCGGTCATGAAAGTTGCACACGAGCGCTATTTCAAGAATCGATGTTGGTCTTTACTAATAAGATCATTTCGAATAGAAAAGAAGAGTGGCGAACTAGCTCGTTTTCAGTGATTCTTAGTCATGCCAAATACACCCCAATAAATATTACGCTATTTATATATAAATCAGTTATCAACTATATAATCCCAAACAGTTGTTTTGGGAAAGGGAAAATAACCTCACAGGAAGAAATATTGAGTGATAGGTCGAACTTCACCAAGCAAAGGAAAAGGACAAAACCGCTCTTATAGAGTTTGCGTTATCTAAGATATTGAGATGTTTAAAGCAAAATGGAGTTATCTACGTGACCCCTTTCTAACGGATCCGGCCAACTGGGACAACGATTCCCAGACTGGACGGGTTGTCGAAGGTACACAAGGAAGGAGTAACCTTGCGACCGATTTTGGATATGAGCAATTCACCGTACCACGCACTTGAAAAATGGTTGGCAAAATTACTATATCCCGTAAGAATTGGGTTAGCGAAACAAAGCATACGAGGCCCGTTCACTTTTGTGAACAGAATTCATGAATTCATGGGTCGGACAATGATGTCACTGGACGTTATCTCACTCTTCACTAATGTTCCAATCAGCAAAACCATCAAATACCTATGTAGCTATGTACAGAGTAACAATGTTGAGATAGGCCTTCCTTTGGAAGACCTGAAACAACTGCTCCATTTTTGCCTCTACAACGTGTGATCCAAGTTCAACGAGCAGATTTATCGACAAAAGAATGGAGTGTCTATGGGATCACCTCTAGTACCGTTGTTTGCCGATGTGTTCATGGCGAAACTCGAAAATGATCGACTCAAATCTTCCATTCAAGATTTTGTGTTATATACACGACATGATATTCTGTGCATGATCAGCATAACATCAGGAAAAAATGAGCTATGAAGCAAGTTCAGTGTTGCTCATCAGAAAACAAGATTTACTTTAGCAATTGAAAACAACAACAAATCGGCATTTCTAGACGTATGTTTGTGTCGTAAATCGGATGGCTCGGTGCAAAGATCAGTGCACAGGAAGGAGACTTGGAGGGGCCAATATATTCATTTTAACAGCTGTGCACCGCTCAAAGTGAAGAAACATTTGATGCCCTGCCTAGCAGATAGAGCAAAAAAGATTTGTAGTGAGGACACCAAAGAAGAAGAGCTCCGGTTCTTACGTAGTATCCTCAAACACAATGGCTATCCAAAACGATTGGTTAGCAAGATGATTCGGTACAGTGGAAGTATTGTAAAGAGGACCGAGGTCAGAAAGAAGGCGGTATACATTACCTTGCCGTTCAAGAGGGATACATCAGAAGAAGTAATACAAAGGAGACTATCCGATGCTGTTAATAATACCTTTTATGCCGCAAAGCTCAATGTTTTGTTTACTTCCAAGCCACTTATGTGTTTACGACTAAAGGACAAAATGCCGGATTCTGCCGTCTTATTTTGTGTGTACTCATTTACATGTTCCTGTGGAACAACGTACATAGACCGCACGGTCAGGCGTTTGTCCAAAGGAACCCCTGAACACCATTCGACATGGCTGAACACAGGAACGATTTAGTTACTCACTGGTGCAGCGATTTTACACCTAGTTGAAACAAATCACACTGTGAATGTGACCGAGACATTCCGTCTCCTGTATCGGTTTCGTGATCGATTATCAAGGCAGGTTCGATGTCGTATGCTGGCCATGGTGAAAGCGGTAGGAATTCGTCTACACAATCCCTCTCTGTATGCCCAAAATAATTTGTGCAGGTGCTTAAGCTCCCTGGCTCACCCACCCCCATATTGCTAGTCGTGCAAACGATTGGCTGATCTAACAATTATGTGACCATTGAGAACTCCACATGCGGTCCCAAGATAAAATCAGCCTCAGATAACAAATTGGGTTATTTTCTCTTTCTTAAAACAATTGTTTGCGTTTCTATGGTTAACCACTGATTTATATATGAACAGCGTAATATTTATTGTCATGTATTTTGCATAACTACGAATTACTGAAAACGATCTAGTTTGCCACTCTTTGTTCTATTTGAAATGTGCACTGTGGGATTGTTTAGACAATAAGATTATTATTGATGCGGGGCTTGGTCGGGTTAACCTTCATCAACCTTTCCATAATTCGAGAAAGATCTGGTTTGTGGTTTACTGGTTTATGATAGGCAGAATCTTGTCTTGATCTTTCCTTGTGAATATGGATAATCACAGAGGTTCTCTACTGTGTTGGGTACCAGCTATACTTCATGGATATATCAAAGATGTTTGAAAGAAGAATTTGGTTGTCATATTTTTCCATTCTAAAGACAGCTGATGGTAAGGAATCGGCACCCGGTCTATAAGATACTTTGATATTAGAAACAAAAGGGGAAATGTCGGCTGGGTAGAATGTGATATTCAATAATGGCTCTACGAAGGGAATAGTAGTCTTGAAGTCTTGAAGTATTACACGGATGCGAGGCTAAGCCCAATGGTCCCGGATGACGACTGAATGATGCGGTGTCGCTTATCAGTGTTGAGACTAGAAATGCATTTAGCGTTTCAGCTATGTCCTTTGTCTCTTTATTGAAAATGTTGTTGTATAAAGGTGTCGCAATCGAAGTGCATGATGTCGGGTTCCTCGTTTTCGTTAGTCCCGCTAGTAGCTCTAGTTCCTTTATATGGCTCAGAGCATTCCATTTCTGACATTTCATCTGCCGCTCAGATAATACTTTTATTTTTTGCATCGTGTTATTGAACTGCAAGAGCATTGAAAAATCTCTGGTTCTCAGGTAACCACATTGGAGTTTGAAGACTTCAGTTTTTAGTTTACTCATAGCATAGCATTTCGATTTATATATGAGGTACTGTGTCGGTGTGATTGAATTGATACAGAATCCTAAAATGGAATAGAGCTGATGAGCTGAGAGGCAGAAAAAAGACGTCCTAGTTTTTGGAGCGAATTAGAAGGCAGCTCGTTCCAGTTGGCTAGATAAAAAAGCCATTTGAGGCTGAATATCGAGGGCCTCTCGATGAGACAGAAAAATGAAAGTGAACTCTGGCTTGGGTAGGTTTCTCTGTACCAATGTAAAGGTTTTCGTTAATCAGAAAGAAACAATCAAATCCAAAGTGTTGCTCAGTCTCCTTGGGGTCACGACATGCTGAGTCTAACCAACAAGTTGAATGCTATTTAAAAACTACTCAGGATGACGCAGGGCCTTAAGTGTAGCCCAGCATTTTTCTGGTGCATTGAAATCATCAGCTATTAGCTCAGGACCCGTAGGGAGTTTGCCCAATAAATTCAGAGCATTAATAATAGGCATGAAGCTGATACTTTGTCTAGGTGGATGATAAACACAACCTAACAGTAACTCTTGGCCCTCAGCATCGACGCTTAGCCATGTGTGGTCATCTATACTATCTAGGATGGGATGCTCAAAGCATGATATGGGGTTGGCTTCTTTTGCATAGATTAAGACTCTACCGCCGCGTTTATTTACTCTGCACTTGAAAAAATATTTATAGCCACATAATTCGATGGCACCCAAGTTTCCGTCACGAAAATGAAGTCATAGTCTCCTTTTATCGCGGCCACTCGAATACGATTCACTTTATTAAGAATTGAACGTGACTTAATCGGCAATAAAGAGAAAGAGTGACGTTTAAGCTCGACCCGTGGACGAACATTCGGCGTAGGATGTGTAATCACTTAAGAATTTGAATGTGTTGGGGTTTAACATATTGGTACGGGGAGCGGGTGCAGTCAATATAGGTTCTTGTATTTAATCAGGAAAAATTGGAAGGGAATTGGGATGGTAGGTCTAAGGGTGCAACATTAAGGTCAGATTGAACTGGTGCAAGTTGGTATGATTTGGACAGGAAAATTGAACTATTTGTATCTATGGTGGGTACAAAATGCGGAGCATTGCCTTCCTGAAATAACTGGTTGGTAGTAGTAAGAAATGGGTTTGTGTTATTAATAATGGTATAATGGTATATTTAAGGAAGCCCGTTAAGTATGCCAGAGTGCATGATAAAATGTACAATAATGTAAAAATGACAGTGGAGACAAAAAGTAATAGTACAGTGTAAGAACGTAATTTCCAAACGGGTACGAAAGATATCCTAAATGTGCAATACGGTGAAAATGAAACACAAAGCGGACAAGGTCATAGGATGGAGCACTGGTGGTGATCACTTATGTAGAGAGAGTCAGTGTAAACATTTGTCTTATGAAAACAATTGGCAAGACACAAAACTGGAAGTTGGAATATTAGTGTAATAATCGAATAGGAACCGGAATTGAACAGCG
>UZAN01050905.1:2774-19381 GCA_900618425.1 Echinostoma caproni | reverse complement strand
AGGCCTCTGATTAGGGTCCACAAGGAAGAAACCCCTCAACAGTGTGGGCTATCGTGAAGTATTTCGTGCCCTAAAATATTAGATACCCACTTAGAAAACCATCTTTCTAATGTGTCTAGTTCTTTATTTCATTCCAACTCTTAGGAACTACCTCCCGTTTGCGCCATCCATGGAACATCATCCAGAGTTTCACCAGTAAAGCCAAACAGTCAGAAGTTATAAGATTCTTGAAGGTAAAATCCCTTGGTTTTTACGACGAACAGGATAAATGTAGATTGTCGATGTTCGACCACCGCTGTCTACTTCACATGGCACGAGTCTGATGGGTAACCGGATACTGAATGCCGCGATAAGGTGCAGAGATTTAGGTAACCGCGGTGGCCCGTGGATGAGGTTGCCACAGGGGGCGATATTTGACGAAACAGGTTGCGGATGGAAAAACGTCAAGAGCATACAAGCTCAGACCAGGCATGGGGGTATGAAAACCCTAAACAGAACGCTCTGTCACATACTTCCCGTTAGGTTTCCTGGATGGGGGTCCGGAGATCATCGTTAGAGACGCTGAGTGGTGAAATCGAATGCCCTCAGCAGTGGCGCTCCTGCATATACTCAATTTTCTTGCAGCTCCAGTCTATATGAATTATCTGTCTTCCCCTGAATATGTTCTCAGCATCTCAATTTTCATTCTGTTCTTTTATGCAAATGGTCTGCCAAAACAGCAGCCAAAGCCGGTGCACAAAGATGCATCGTTCATGGTTGTAAAAATTGAAAACTGAATAGTAGGACCTGACCCCACGGCTTGAAAACCCTGACCAGAGGACTCAGCCGTACGGGTCGCATTAGGTTTCCCGGTTAGTGTCGCCTGGATCAGCCTAATCGACACTTAGAGACACCGTGTATCTTCTCATTTTTTACGTCGTTTTGGTTTAAATTCTTTTCGTATTTTTATTTCTGTCCTGTCCTGCACTTCACGTCAAACTCTTAAATCTTGTTTTATCATTGTTCAACCAAATGTGTGACCGAAAGGTGATTAAAGCCGTCGTACAAGGCTAGTGGGTGTCAAAACTGAAACTGGTTCATCAGTCGCTTCTATTGCTGACCCTTTAATTCATACTCCGATAAACCCTGTCTCCTGCAGATGCTTCAATGGTACAGTCCATCTCCTGCTATGTCGCACCCCTGAGAAGTGGCATTTTCCAATATCTTCCCACTTTTTCGAAAACCCAAACCAATCGTATGTCTAATAACGTAGTTTCTGACTATGCGATGTCGCACCCCCCAATATGTCCCAGTTCCTGATACGTACTCACTTGGTCAATGACCGATGGTCGGGACGACCATTGACCATCCACCCCGAAATGTCGCACTCAACCAATGGCGTTGCACCTAGTGTGACGCGTTCATGGCACTGTTCACTGATTGGATAATCCTAGCGAGGAGGTCACACCGATGCAAGTGATCGGAGACATTGTCGTTTGACGTCAAAATGTGCAACGGTGCTATCGATCAGAGAGAAGCAGAATGTGTTGGAAATGCTGAAACAGCCAGGTGCAACTCAGTCACTTGGAATTTCACGGAAAACTATCCACAATGTTGTGTCCCATGCAACGATTATCAGGGAATTTTTGAACGCTGGTGCATCTGAGGGAAGATGCCACCTGAAAACCCACGAAAAGCTCAAGGCAGTGAGTCAGGCAATTTTGGCTTGGTTAACCGCTATAAGGGAAAAGCACGGAAAGTTCCCAATGGTGGAGAGCGTCGTACGTAAGTAGGCAATCCAGCTAGCACAAAGATTGCATCATAATGACTTCAAGGCTTCCAAAAGTTGGTTTTGCTCTTGGTTAGATAGATATGGTATTCAGTCGTTCAAAGTAAGAAACAAGCAACTCATGTGCATTACTTTATAGGTCTGTGGGGAACGTTTATCGGGACCACATGATGTGGTGGATGAGTTTCGAGCCTTCCACGCAGTTATAATTCTTCAAAGAACGCATGGATGACTTCTACGTTATTTCACAGTTGGTTGTCCGATGTCAACCGCAAAATGGTTTGTCAAAGACGATCTATTTTACTATTTATGGACAACGCCCCTTGCCATAACCAAGCCGCGGTATTTTCCAACGTCAAGTTGGTACGTCTGCCTCCGAACTGTTCTTCGATGTTACAACCAAGCTTGGGTGTCTGTACACCCACACATTACTGATCAACGCTTTCATGAAAGCAGGGTTCAAATCCACATTGATTCAGCCGGTGATGCAGCCACCAGGATAATTGGCGATTTGATCGAGGACTTTACACATTGTGTCTATTGATGGCCGTCTTTTTGAAGGAGAAATCGCCTGTTTGGAAGATAATGATGAAGAAATGGGTTATTTAAAATTTTTGTAGCAAGTCTCTTTTTGGTCATTAAATGAATTCGTTTCGCATCAAGCTAAGCATCGCAAAGAAGAAGATGAATGCGAGGCAGTGAATGCCCCAGAAGTTATCTCAGTCAGTGAGGCGCAGAAGTTATCGGATCAATTGATGCTCTTTGCCTTGGCTAAGGCTCGGAGTTCGGGTCGATTATTGGAGTGTACAGCGCGTTTGTTGATTTCCAACGGAGAGCCAAGCTGAGACAAACGACGATTTATGATTTTGCTAAAAATAGATCTTTCTAATCTGGGAAGTTGTTTTTGCTATTCTGTGGGGCACTGAACTGAAATGTGAGGCACTCGAATGTGGTCATTTTTGTTACAGTGGTCACCAAAGCCACGGGCATTCGGTGTATCGATGGCCTCTATAGCACTAACGTGCAAATGGGTGAACCATATTCGCGATTGACTGGTAAGCGGGTGAGAGGAGTGAGCTGTCAGATCCGAGCGATCGATGAACACCGTCACACGGACGCACCTATGTGAGTGGATGAACAATACTCTACTCTTGGCCTAGAGCACCGATGAAGTTAGACAGTGCACCTGCGAAAGGTCATCGTAACCCGGGTCTAAGGCGTTTGTAAGATGCACTTTTAGCTTGTGGTGATTCTCTGCCAACACTTAGCATCAGATTCGGAACCTTACCTTCTCCGGTGTCGGCCCGAAAATCACACGACCGGTCGGGTTCATTTATCGATCGGTCGAGTGGTCCAGCCGCAACAGGGGACCTGGTGCTTGCCCAGCTAACCCGAGCGAGAAACCACACCTTGTGTCTTAGGCAGGCCCAGTGAACTTTGACTGCGCAACAGGAGTGCCATCAGCACACGGGTGGACTGAACGTGACAACAAGATCATCACAAAAGTAGAAGACAATGTGAACCGATGGAGTAATCGGACTATGGTACTATCCACATAGCAACATGACATCTTAAATTCAAAAAGGTATGGAATCACGTTAGGGCATCACTAGTTGAACTTAGTCCGATCAACAACGGTCATGACGAATGCATCAATCGGTTTGAACATACACTGGTAGCAACAGAAACGAACGAGCGAATAGATGTCTACAGACGTTAACGATACACATTTTTCAATAGAAAATCATGAATAGATTGCACAACGAACAATCAGTTTGAATCTGGGAAGGAAGTCAATGTTCTGAATATATCTTGTAGCAGATATTTCACTCATTTTAGATGTTACTTCCTTCTCACTGTATTCGAACTGGCTCACCTTTATTTTCCTTGAATGGGTTAAAAATGATGTGATTATTATGGCTAAAACAGTTGTATATTATGGTGGAAGTTATCTAATCAATTCTGTGGTTAGCCTAACGTTGCAACGGAATAGAGGAATATGTGGAATTAATATGGGATAATTTGGTCAGAAAAAGTTCCCCTGAAGAAACGTAGGTAGATTCGAGATACCTAGACAGAACCGAAAAAGGCTGAATACCGGATGCAATGTACCGATAATAGGCTGAGGGTGTCATAAAATATTTAAATTTCTGCGATACATACAGGATACGCAGGACGGTAGATTTAAATTCCGTTATAAATAAACAGTTGATAATCATAACTATTGGGAATAACTAACGAGATTAAGCTACTTTTCAAAGATCCGGTTTATTTTGTCACAAAATTGTCAACCGATGTTTATACTACTTATTAGCACCTACTACTGTTTGCCCTGCTATGTCGCAGTCCCTGAAATTTACCCACTTTTTCGAATTCCCGAGGGGTGCAACATAGCAGGAGATTGACTGAAATTGGAAACTCAAAGATTTACACTGCGGTTCTGGTGAATCATCAGACAAAGGTCAACCTGCATCCCGGTCGGGTGCTGTAATACTCCACTCCACACCTGCCAATCCAACCTACACAAATGACTACAGTCGTGGATGCAGTCATGTGATGCATAACACAGGCACGCACACCGTGACAATCCTTACCAGTCAGGTGACACGTACAAGGACAATTCAACCAGTCATATGACCATTCACGCACTAACCGCATCTGTCACCTCACCCTTCTGACCCATTCACGCACTGATGAACCCAACAATCAGTGACTTTCGCCGATCAATTTTGGGTGACTAGGATCTAACGCAATCGATTACATGTCAGACCAATAGGTACGAACTCTGGATATTACGTTATTTATTTACGGGGATTCGGGAAACCTTGTTCGTGAAGATAAGGTCACAAGAATGGCCAATCAAACTGGAAAATATTTCTTATCCTATACCACTACACACAAATGGTCTCAAATCAAACCGTAAATTNATAATTAGTACTTTTGACGGATAGAACATAGGTCCGCGATTACAATCTATTTTGTTCACCACCTCAGTCATTACGTCCCTACACGCTAGCCACCACGAAAGCGATCGACATTCGCTTGTCCGCACCTAACCTATGTGAGCAAAAGAGATTGGTATTTGCCATTTCACTGTCATGATCGAGTACCTGTCGCACATGTGACACATTACAGCGTGATTGCAGTATTGTCATCTGCTTATCGAAAAGTAACGGTTTTCGTATACCATATTTCGGGCCTGGGCGTAACCCACCTGTCCAAGGGTTTATTGGAATGTGACCACTGATGACTGCGTTGACCTCTTGGAGCATTTGTGGATAGTTTGTGGCGAACAAGGAGGAGCCTTCCCCCAAATACAGGACAGTCTACTACCTCATAATTTCCACTTCTGCCAGATTCACCCCAATTTATGGAGTTCTTTAAAGAGAATTTCGCGGAGAGCAATATCATTTTTGTGTAATTCAATTGATTTTATTCACTGTAGAATTAACCTATATTTGATAGAATATAATGCATAGTTTTAAACCTTTGCCAATTTTCGGTCGATTAGTTAATTATATGGTAATTTGGTTCAGGAAAAGTGAAAATATTCATCCGATATCGCAAAGAATTGAGGCAATCGGCAGAGATATTAGAAAAATGTTCACAACGGACGTAAGCAATTGCATCACACAGTCATTGTTTACCAGTACTTTGCGTTTACTCTCATAATTTTACAACTATGTGAAAGAAATATGGAACGACTCGTGACCCAGCTCGTAGGGCTTAAAACGTACGGAGAAGTAAACAGCATTCTTAAATGTATTCCAATCCCACCTAGACCAGTGATCTTTTCACAATTGGATTAGATGAAAGAAATCCTACCGGAATACCTGTCGTGTCCAGATTTATCGTTTCGACAATTCCAATATCGGATGGAGAAATCCGGACAGCTTAGTTGCAGTTAAAATGATACAGAGACGGAGGAAAAGATAGACCACATTCCGAGCATTTGTTTTCACAAATTAAGCTGTAATTCACTCAGTAGGATTTATGTCTGTTGCGCCCTTTGAGGGATGACTCAGTGGTTGTGCTGGGCCGAACGGATGCGTATGTGAGATGTGTGCGTGCATGCGTGCATGCGTGCGCGTGTGTAAATGCTTCGGAACAGGAAATTAGCACAAAACAATAACGGTGTTTGCGTGTGGGCGGACGCGGTCTGGGGGGTGGGAGTGGGGTGAGCGACGACTGACAGGGGATTGTAGAGGGAAACAGAGAGATAAAGGGAAATGAAAACAAGAATATACACTTATGGATGGGAGAACAGTTCAGGTGAACTCCCATCCGTATTGGCTGCTCGTTTGCTTTCTTCAGCTAATTGGGGCAAGCGAAAAAGTCGTTCAGGTCAGAAATTTGAAAAGATAAAAATAAAATTGAACTTGACAACTTGAAAAGTGCTTCGGTTCTCGTGTGTCATTTCAGTGGGGGTGGGGTGTGTTTGGGACGAGAGAATACGCATACATAAATTAAAATTCAACCTCAAGATTGTCGGGATGTTCAGCAAGTGAGCGTAGAAAAGGACAAGCGGTGTATTAGTAAATCAGTTTCTCGTAGGGGGCATGAAGTACATGTAGAACGGTTGAACAGATTTAACATTGATATAGACTGTTCAACAGCTTGTTGTGGTATGCATTACAAAAGAAACAATAATAATAATGACGATAATAATAATGCTTTCATCCGTAAAGCGACAATGATTGCGATTCATTCGAAGCCGCAATGGCCTATGTGGAACGTTGCTTTGAGATATCGCCACAGGCTGAAGTGGTCAGTGAAGTGTTCAGTTCGGTCGAGTCAAGTTTCTCGGTGGACGTCCTATCCATTCCAGCAGTTTGTTGTATTAACGGATCGGGACCGTTCTCTCGGCTCACCGCATTCTCGTGTGGATCGTAAATTTTGTTCAATGGCTCATTATGTGTCACCTGCACACCAGTAGTTTTGTGATCGAATAACAATTCGTCTATATCCGTATGTCTCATGTCATCCTCGTAGAGGTGTTCCGCAGCGGTATCTACTGAGCAATCTTTGTGAGTTAACGAAGTCACAAATGAATCCGGATAACAAAATCGATCGGCATCGGGCAATGTGCTTTTGTTGAAAAATTGTGTCATCGATGCACCAAGATGAAATGGTGTACGAGTTTCGTCACACGTGACGTTGACTGTTCGACTGACTGGAGAAAAAATGTTTTGAAAATTGTTTCTGTCCGTGGTTGTCAACCTTCCGGGTAGCTGCTTGAAAAAAATTTTCGGATCGAATAATTGTCGAAAGCGGTTTAATCAGAGATTAGGTCTGTCAAGGCTTTTGGATAACTTGGTTAATTAAGTATCATTTATTATCATGAGAGTCACTTTAGAGATAGACCACTTGGATAAGAATGTTTTACTTTCCAGTTTGCTATTTATCTGAAAATAGGTTCAGAGCGAATACACCTGGTTTTTTTCAGTCCTTCAGGGGTTTGATGCTTTCTTTGTGTTCCGACCATAATGTAGCATAAATCACCGGCCACTCAACGTTTCGACTAGTATTCGACTACCATCGATACAGCTCAACTTCCTCTCTTCCTTATGTGACCCGTAAGTCTTTGACCGATCAGGATCCTACCCGGTAAAAAGATCACACGTCTGTGTCCAAATTGGAACTTGAGAACGTCTTCATCATCGTAGTATTTCGAGTGTAGATAAATTTGTTTTTTTTGAAACTTTTTGTCCCCTTTTTCTGCTTCATGAGTACAGGAAGAAAACAAGCGTTGTGCTATGGTTGTTGTCTAGCTCAGTAATGCCCCCGAATCATCACCGAACCTTAGGTTTTAGACTTCCAACTTTTCTTGGCTGTGATTTTGTAGAGATAAATATACATTATTATTATTGATATTACGCAATACTAAGCTTACAACCATAAAATTCCTTTTGTTCTGGAGAGAAACTTTATTGCGGTACTGCAATTGGCTCTTTACATATTTGGTGAGTTATGTTTCGAACTCATTTTGTTCCTAGTTTTACGTAGTTTATAATGTACTCCCATAGGTGCAAAGGCCCTCGACTGTTTTAATAAAATGTCTGTCAAGTTATCACTATTTAAATCCGGAAGTACTAGAAAGTGAACTTCGATAATTGCCAAATGCTTTGTTTACTATCCTTTGCCGTTTAAACAGAAATGTACCATACCTAACATCCTCAGGCCAGAGTACATAAAGGCCGAAATGAAACCCGTTTTCCTTATTGTTTCATCTATAGGAGGTGATCTAGCTGCACGGGATAGCAGTTCACTGCGTGCCACAATTGAATCTATCTATCCTATAGCAGACCTCTTCATGATTAAGAGGACAATCAACTAACTAAATCGTTCAAACGTAGAGAAATCCAAAGAATCAGTTACCTCCAATGCACCTATCTTTTTCAATGTACATGCTGCTCGTGGTATCTTGGAAAGACTGAACGCTGACAGTCGATCAGAATGAGTAAGCATGCTCAGAAAACCGTGGCTTTTCGAGTAGGCAATCTTCTAGCAAGCTCAGTGACACGAAATCTGTTGGACACCGGACACTGCATCGAGAACATAAAGGTTTTCCATCTTATTCTCAAACTTCGAAGTCCAAGGATGTCTAGATTAGCGGTTATCATTAGCCGTTTGAAGCCTGAAATTGTGCGTCAAAGGCCGTCGTGACGCAGTTACTATTTAAACAGATGAATTGATCATAGTACAGTGTCTAAATCTAACACACTACGACGAAAGTGGGCAGCACTGCATAGCTGTTTTTACCTGTCGTTGGGCTCCATCAGAGTAAAACTGCCCCATGCGTCTGATGGCTCTAAACTGATTGTGCTGAGTTTTCGTTCGCACACGTTACTACTACGACCCGACTCCAATTATTGGTCTTACCTCGATACTATATACACCATTATCTTATCTGTCTCTGCCGTCGGATGTTGACAGAAATCGTGGAATTAGGAATCTGCAATAGGGCTGAATTACATACGCACAACAATGTGCAACATTTTAAATAAACCAGTGAAACTCGATCGTGGTTGGGAAGCTTTTTCCGAACTCATACTATGAAATCGAAGCGAAAAGAGTTTGAAAGAACTAAAGATATAATCTCACAGATGAGAGTTAACCAATACTCTAGTGGGTCCCGAAGCATTTTCCACGAGTGACATCAACGAAACTACCCATTTATTGAACTGAGGCATACAGAGAGATAGGCTCAGAAGTATAATAGAACAACCTGTTTGGGGCCCGTCAGCAGTGTGTATCTTTTGTCTCTGACTGTGCCGAGGAACATCGTATCGATTATGAAAACACGAAAATTCTCCAATGAGGTTTTCGGACAAACACCGAGCGCCTATACGCCGAGGCTTTGGCAATTAGTGCCCATCCTGGGTGTATAAACCGAAACGACGGGGCAGGGGTTTCGAGCATCTGGACAGCGTTAACATCACTTGCCAGCACTCGTCCTGACGCTGATTTGACCTCAGATAACACCGTTCCCACAGACAAACATTACACACACGGATGGGCCCAAAGCCCGATCCGGATCAATGACGTACAGACAGACAAGGACACAGACATACACGCAAACGCACACACGCACACACACACAATGCGTGAGAGGTTAGTTGGCAAACTGTTCCTGACTCATTCGATTGTAAAATCGCCTTGATAAAGGTTACCCACGGTAACCGAAACGTCGGCTTATTTTCACCTGTACCGACATCGCTGTTTTCAAAATTACAAATTACATAAAACATATCACATGGCGCATCGATTTTTCGATACACTCCGAACAATGTTCGGATCTGACACTCTGTCAAGAGCGCTTTGAGCATCTTCCCTATCCTCGAACAGAAAATCGATGTCGCCAGAGTACTCAATCGCACAACTTTTCTCCAGCTACACATTTAAAACCAACATCTTGAAAGCCACTTAATGCGTTCTCCAGTAGTTCGTCTAAGATGAATTTGAAAAGAAACGACGAAATAGTGCACCCTAGTACACCGCTACTGGTTTCGAACGATTTGCGTAGCCCACCGTAGACCCTTACACTGAGTGGTAACATAAGGTAACTTCGCTAGTTAGTATCATTGTGGTGTATGATGTTAGATATCCAATCGACCGATTACCGCTGTCATACCGATGCGCCTGTAACAATATGTGAACGATAATCATGGATTTCCTTGTTGTAGCACAGAGAAAATTGTGCAGGTCACCTCTGAATGTCACCATAAGAATTACGAGTGGCTTGAACGAATCCCTTACTGACTTTGAGAATTACACTTCTACTTGGTGAAGCACGTTACGGTATCATGCAATGAACGTCATCAGTCATCAAAGTCTTGATTACTAATGGTGGCAACCGGCGTCGATCAACACTAACTAGCGACCACCAATGTCTCCGAAGCTTTACTCATGTCTAGTGCAAACACCAGGTGACCAATGACGAGGTTTGTCTTTGTTTGTTGGATGTGGATGGTCGTTCTCTAACAGAAGTAATCGCTCTACATGTCCTCCGATGGCTCAGTCACGTTTTACCTACCGCCCACCATATCTTTTTCCGTGCTCTCTTCGCACGTGCTGGGCAAGAAACGCCGCAGCGGTCAGACCATGACATGACATAGAGGTATAAAAAAGCTAGCTTCAGCTTTTGATTCAGTTGGTGCAGCCCGCCTTCCAGATTAGGGCCCAAGGGATGAGGGCTGTCTTTGTTTGGAGAATCTGAGAGATATGGCCCAGAATAGAAATCAGTGGTGTGAACACTGCATGGTCTGTTGAAATTCCGTGCCCCATAAAGACAACAAATCAACACATAAGAGGATATCAAAAATTGTACGGTGAACCAAAAAGATGATATTCTTGTTACTCACTGCAAACTTTTGACCTCCATTTCATTCTGTTTTGTATCCCAACCCTCCACCTTCTTCTGTTATACTTGTTGTTGCATTGCTACTAAGCCTACTCGCAAGCCAGTGGTTAATATACATATATATACATATATATACACTGACTATTGCGAATGAATCGATCGTTTTCAGCAGAAAGCTGGCATAACCAATTCATCACATTTATCAGTAACAGAGTGGTAAAAAAGGTGAATTGGTGATGTTCAAAACAGCTGTGCCATTCGTGGCACTATGCACCAGTGATTGGGAGTGGTATTTGGTGACGAGAAACAGCTCAGTATAGGAGAACCGAATCAGGCAATGCGAATTTAAGTAGCTCTGTAGCTCCTTTCTAGCTCGAGGAGTGGATTTGCGATGAGCAATTCTCAAAGAATCATTGCGATTATTCCGTATCAGAGGCTGCAACTGAGGTTCGCATTGCATAATTCACATCGGCAGTTCAAGTATTAAGAAGGACCAGACAGAAGATAACCGAATACGCATAACTGACGGACGGCAAGGATCGCGAAACTGGTTGTGTGCTCCTGGGAAATTTTGTTCAGTTATTCCTGTACTATTCATCATTAAAACCGAATCAGTTGTATTTATGATGGCAAGAAATCGTGCGTAAGCGGTCAGGTAAAGACAAACGAATGATTCTGTCATAGAATGTGTTTTCCACAGTTTGTCGGGGTCGGGTGGCAATTCTGGATGGAAACCCACAAAACAAGTATGAATGTTTCCTATTACTGTTCATAACAATATAGAGGTGCAACGACGAGCCAGGTTTGCCGAAGCAGATAGTGGGTGGAANAGCAGATAGTGGGTGGAATAAAGCCAAGGGCGGTCAAACCAAGATCTGGCATGAGGGTATGAAAACCCTAACCAAAAGACTCGGCCACATAGATCCCATGAGGCTCCCTGGCTGGGGACCTCGGGATGATGGTAACCGATGGTTAGAGACACTGATTGATATGGCTGTGTCGTAAACAATGGCCTTCGTGCATCTTCTCAATTTCTTTGCAACCTCAGGTCACTGAAAGTCTCCAATTTCACTTTTATTCTATTTTCAGCCTTCATATCTTTCTCCTACAGTTCTTCCAAATGGGCAGCCAAAAGACAGCAACCAAAACCGGCGCACCAAAGTGCATGGTTTGTGGCTGTACAAACTGAAACTGAAACTGTACAACAGTATTCTTCATATACCAACGCCGCAACGCACATCATTCATAAAAGAATCACGAACTCCGGTATTCAACTGGTTACATATAGTGGTCTAGATAATTCAAAATCAGTTTGCAATGGTTAAGTATAAATGTCGTAACATAGCCCCAATCGATCTGGTTGTTCTTATCATGGAAAAATATAGTCAACAAATAGCTCAATACGACCATACGACTATCAAATTCGGAATCCATACTCCGAAAAGTGCATTTTTAAAAAGCGTTCCAATGTTTGAACTCAGGAGTTCTCATAAAACTACATAACTAGCACAGAATTTATAGTATATTTCGACATCTCACATAACCCTTCTTCAATGGCAGTTGGGATAAATGATCACAATAATCATTTTGTTTGTTCAGGACTTGGAGAGTAAAAATTATATTAGTGATTCTACGGTAGTAACACAAAAAATAAAATATAATCTACAAGCAGCACACTAACTGGATGTGAATAAGGGTAAAGCTGAGTGTAAATTGATTGAGCACGATCGACTGGTGTCAATATAGCCAAAAACGTTGTAGATCATGGTGAACACTATGCAGTCGTTTCTGCGATTAGATGTAACCACATTGAGAGTCAAATTTCAGCAATTAGATTATGAACTTCACCCGAGGACAGAGAAGCAGTTTCGGGGAACTTGAAACTGAAAAGGGCTGAAAGAGGAATGAAATTTTCTAATGTCAAGCATAGATCATCGTAAAATATTTGCAGTAGCCATAGCAATTAAATGTCGCAAGCCCCTGCTGTCGATCGAAAAAGGTTTTGCCGTCGTAAAGACGTAAGCGGGTGAGTGAATTTATATTATTTCATAATGAGGATTCGTCATTTATAGAGCAAATGAAACTTGAAGATAGGAAGTACTGTACAGCTATTCCAACCTGGTTGGGTCTTATCAGCAGTAGGAATCTATCGACCTGACGATTTATACGATACAACACAACCCATCTTTGCGAGCTTGTTGCGAGCATAGCGCCTAGCTTATTTCAGCTCTACCTTCCGGGGTTATGAATCGGTTGGGAACTTTCGTAGCCTCTATACACCACGAAGTCAGTGTATGAAATTGAATCAAATCCTCCATTTCTTCCATGCAAATCGGTGTTAAGTAAGATTATTATGAACTGCGATGTATGAAGTATTTTTTTTGTAGTAAGCATCAACTGAGATACATCAAATAATTCCCAAATTCAGTCGTGACCAATTGCAGTGTTGTGTTTGTTATTTAGGTTTAGTTCGGAAAAAGTTGCTGTGACAAGTGCGAGTTTGTTTTACTTCCCATTTAACTAAACATTAGGTCATTACAAATCATGGGAAGAAGTACCGAAAGTAACTTGGGCTTCATTGATCCTCTTATTTTTCAACAAATATCCCAAGCGATTTTCATACTACTTAAAAACATTATATGGACAAACATGCAGTTTCGCAGTTTCTGGAATTTACTGCATTTCAAATCACCTAGGGATGCAGCAAATCATGTTCTATCAGCTGAACCGACAGTTTGTTTAGTGGGAACGTTAGAAGTATAAACCTTAAAACCTTAAAACCCAAAACTACTCACCTCCAAATTTGTAGATCTTTCAGTTAGTATGCTGTCTGTCAAATATCTTCGAATACAACGCTCATGCTCGTCGGGTACCCTTGCAGGACACTTCCGTTCGTTTCTTCCGTTTCCTTGACTGAATCGGACACTCGCTTCAGTCGAACCAGAACCAGCTACTGACTGTACTGTTGGACAAAGTTGAACACGTTCTCCGACGTTGGTGTTGGACAAACCGGTCAGTCGATCGTTGGCCGTGTCCGTACCGTGACACGCAGACCATTGATACTGACGCAACAAGTTGTCCAGGCATCGAGTTGAGATATTCGTACTTTGTCCAGGCACTTCCAATCCTGTGTGGTTTCTCAGCAGAAAATCTTCTTTTCCACGCGGCAGCTGTGTGGAAATATGTGTGAAATGAATATCTGGTTAGGTTATTTGAGTTCTGTTAGCTCATTTCGAATAATTATAAAGTCCGGATTTCAATGTACATTTCAGATCTGTTTTAACTAATAATAAAGACCGCATGACGAGGCGATTGTACGAACGGATTTGTGAACCCTGCTCTGCCTGGCTGAACATCGGAATGATTAGGCCACTAACCAGGGTACCGGTTTCGAAACCAGCTGAAAGAAATCACACAATAACTTGTCCGAGACCTCGCACATCTTGTAGATTGCAACCATGCCAGTCACTTGACCACCGGCTGATCCTACCGTTTTTCATTTGGCTAGTACACTATATAACACTAACCGTCTTTGGTTGCATGAAGAATTTCAAATTTCAAATTCTCCACCACGTCCACATAACAAGATCGGAATGTGTTCAACCGAGTAATAACCCTGGAAGCTAGTACTGAGGTAAACAAGGTGTGGTCCTCAAGAAACTCGTAAAGATGGGTTGTGTTATATCGTGTAAAGGCCGAATGAAAAGCCGTCTGATCAGTTGCTCGACAGTCAAATGATTAAGATACTTTTCACCTGTCAGGTTCCAGGTTCAATACCCAGTCCACAATTTTATTTAGTAATTGTTCGCGATCGCCTAACACCCATCGCCTGAACTCGGAAGCGCTTATCCAGTTGTCCCGCTAGACTTATGCAATCTGGCGCAGATAGGGATGTTCGAACATAGATAGTCCGCATTTGTCCTTCTTCTTTGCCTGCTATATGACATCGTTGATTGGACTTTCTACTGCATACACTTGACTCTCAACTAACAATTGTAGTTCTCGATAGTGATAAAGAAGTTTCACCCGATAACCAATAACCAAGCCTTCCTTTTTCATGGATATCGGATATTCGTCCGTCCTGGGAGATGAAGCATATCCATACAGCGAAATTTTAATGCTTTTTCCATGGTGTACCTCCGTGCAATTGGCATTTACCACCACGTTTCCATGGTGCCTTCCGGGAAAAACTGAACGTTTAAATTGATCATAGTTTTACGTGCAATCTATTAGACGGCGGAGCCTTTAAAATTGGGTCAAGGTGCTTTTNATTCGTTTATATCAAACATTCAATTGAGTTGCTTGAATCAACTGTTTTCATAGTTCGTATAATAACCAGGCTAACACCGGTTCACTTTGCGCTTACTTCAGTAAGTCGTGCGATGATTAGATCCTGATGAGATGAGAGCATGTCAATCCTCATCCAAATCCCAGAGGAGAAACTAAGATTAACACTGGATCAGGTATCCGATCTATTAGGATGTTTCAAGGTATACAAAGCAAAGAGGTTAGATGGAATAAGCCCAGCTATCATCAGGCCTACGACTGAAATCATTGCGAGGAATGTCTGCTAACTATGACATCTATAGAGTTAGGCAGATTACCATCTGATTAGATAAAGTCTTGCATAATAGCCATCCACGAGAAAGACTGGAAAATGGACGGTAAAACTGCCTGCTGGTTAGTTTAATCAGTATTTTATGTCAGGGACTAGAGATATTAGTTAGAATACATGCAATATTTAGAGCGAAACCTACTCATGACAGAAGCACAATATGGTTATAATAAGCACCGCTTATGCCTAATTTGCAGGATTTTGCCGCAAAGATGGGGGAAGGTGAGGTCGTAGAAGCTTCTTTGACTTCAGTAAGGTTTTTGATTCAGTAAATCAACGCCTGCTGTTGGCCAAATTACAAGGGTTCAGAATTCAAGGGTATTTACATAGGTGAATAAATGTTGCTCTATCACAACGATTACTCCATGTGACAGTTGGAGAGAAGCGTTCACTACCAGTTCAGCTAACTAGCAAAGTTCCACAAGGTTCAGTGCCTAGCACTCTAACATATGACTGAAAGCTTGTATATAACTCGCTGATCTTGAATACAATACAATAAATTACAATAATGGTGCTACCTTGTGCAAATCACATCAAAGTGGTAAGCTAGAATGTAAGGAGTGAACTGGAACGCAATTCAGGGGAGGTAGCTAGATAGGTAAAATGATGGAACTAAAGCCTCAATGCTAACAAGAGCCATTTGCTCACGGGGCATTAGAAGGAATACAGGTTCACTCAGAGGATTACGATTTCACTTTACAACCTACAATGTGGGTTAAGGTTTTGGGGATAGTAATGTCAAAAAACTTCAAATGTACTGACAAGTGCGCAGTATCCGCGAAAAAAGCCACGCGGGACATAGTTAGACCGCTGCCTATCATTACATGTAGAAAACCTGAGGTATTTGTTCCTGTGTAATGGAAAATAGTCAGACTGCATTTGGGGTACTGTGTATAGGCTTGGTCACCTTTATTCAAGCAAGTCGCAGCCTGTGGGTGAAATGTTTAGTGATTGGACACCAAAAGGAAGAACATATGAGAAAGACTAAAGACGCTGGGGATTTTCCCACTGGAAAGAACTAGACTCCGGAAAGATCTGATGCAAACATTCAAAATCATGAAGGGGCCATCAGAAATAGGAGTGGAAAGTCTCTTCATCTAAGCTGCTCAACATGGAACTATGGGGCATGAGTTAAAGCACATGAAAAAGAGGTGTAGGCTGAACGTATACACACACTTCTTTAGCAACAGGATAGTCGATAGTCGGAACCAGTTTCCAAAATGCAGTACGGGGTTTTAGGGTTACACTTCATAAGCGATGGATGGAATTGCTTCCATCTCTGGCAGTGTGGACAGCCATCGTTATCATTCATCATCATACAGCGTGATACAGTGAAGCGAATGTATATATATATACCACCG
>UZAN01050904.1:0-10830 GCA_900618425.1 Echinostoma caproni | reverse complement strand
TGGTTATGAGATCCATGAAGTCTAGTTGACAAGAGGTGCATGATCGAATCCGAATAAAGCCTTGTTGTTTAGCGTTGATCAGTCCTTTAGATAGAAGAAAAGAAGTCAGTTGTTTATTAATATTTTTTTCTATTAGTCGGAAGATTATTGGTGTGTGATTGATTGGTCGATAACTGTCCTGGTCGTAGGGGGAACCTCTTTTGAGCCTTGGTATAATTACCGAGGTTTTCTACTGTAAAGGTATAGTCCCGCACATATGGGAAATGTTAAATAGGTTTAGTAATAAAATGGGTATATCTGTGTGACAGACCGTGATAATAGATGGTGGGAGGTAGTCGGGGCCGGGGAGACGTGATGATTTGATTTGATCTACTAAGTGTGTGATGTCTTCTAGGTTGAAGTTGATCGTGGATAAAGTGAATGAAGTGAGTATAGGGATTGCTGGGGGGGTTGGTATTGGTTCATTCGTGAGATTGGAGGCAAACATTGCGTTAAAAGATTTTGCAATTGTCTTGGGTGTGTTTAAGACAGCACTGTCTTTTAAAATAACTTGGGGTACAGAGAGTCTTGGTTTGGGCTATCGGGATTTAAATATTCTTGATAAGATTACATTTGTATTAGAGTTTCTCTAGGCTGCTTGCTCTTGTTGTATGATTTCAGTCGTTTCAGCCATTTTAGTTTCACTCATCAGACGATCTAACTGCATTATTAGAGAGAAGTCATTGGTGTTTTGAATCGCTTTCTTTAACTTCGAGCGTTTCCTTTCGAACCTCGTTTTGGTGCTTTTATTAGCTTTATTCAACGCGACCATGGTTGGTTGTATGGTGGCTTGCTGAATTAAAGTTTCTAGGTTGGAATAAAATTTATCTGCTACTTTCTGTGCATCGAATGAGAGGAAAAACCTGTCCCACTCAAGGGAGCGCAGTAAGCTGGGGCCCTTACTCCCGTAAATAACAGTACAGATTCTGATGGTTTTCTGAATATCGTTTGAAATTGGATGAGAGGGGAATTTTCAGGTTACTATTCGGTGGTCGCTACCAGGGAAGTAATCGAGAACAGAGGCGGTGACTTTGGAAATATTTGATATGAACATCAGATCAAGTGTGCTTGAAAACCTAGTCGGAGTCTGGGTTTGTTGCACCCAATTACCTGCACGAAGGCAGGAAAGGAAATCATACAATTTATTTGGGGCAGACATTGATGACCAGTCAAGTTCCGGTGCGTTAAAGTCACCTGCTATCAGCTTATCACTCGACGGAATGCTAGCAAGATAGTTGAAGGCTTCACTAATTTTGGGTAAGGCGTTTGTGTCTTGCCTGGGGGTTCGATAGATACAACCGATTTAGGGATTTTATAACCTAAGATGGATAGAGTGCCAAAGGGAATCTTCGACTTTCTGGAGTGATTGATGATTGATAATTGAAACTTGTAAGTCATTTTTTACATAGGCCAGACAGCCTCCTCCCCTGCGGTTAACCCGGTTGCTACTGTAAGATCTGTATCCGTGCAAAGAGATGGAAGAAGATGAAGTACTTTCAGTTAGCCATATTTCAGTGATAATGATGATGTCGTAGTTAGTGATATAAGCAACGCGCTGCAACAAGTGCACTTTGTTCATTATGGAACGTGAGTTAACTAGAAGTACAGAGAAGAACGGGCCTTGATTGTGGGAGTCAACATTCGGCTGCCGTTCCAAACTGTTGAACAATGCATGGTGGACCGATGTCATGTTGTTGTAAACATGGCATTGAGCTGGATAGAAGAGATCAGAGGTGGCTGGGCCGAGAAGTGAACAGTGGTTAGAAGGGGATTGGCGCGAATCATACCTTACAAGAACTGTTGCTGCTGGTGGCGGTTTGTTGTAACCAGCAGGGCGGGGGGAAAAACGTTGGGTGAAAGTAACGAGGTGGGAGTGAACTGTGTTCCTATGTACCAAGCGAAGAAAAACGGTTGTGATTCAGATTATGAAGGTGACCGTTTAAACTAAAGGCGGGGGTATATAGGAACAAGTGGAAAAAGAGAGGGTTGGGGTTATTGTAGGGTCTACTTATGGTTAAATTAATGGGGTTGGCTGTGCCATACATAGTTTCGTATAGCATTTTGCTTTGCAAGTCGGGGAACCAGTTATGGGAAGGGTTGGGTAGTCTTGATCTTAGTGGGGGTCTGTTGTAACGCTTATTTGACATGCAGTCTGGGGTGGTGGAACTTAGTTAAATACACTTAGTGTCGGACTGGGGTTGGTATCTGTGTTGCATGTGGACAGATTACCTGAGTTTTGGACGGAGGGTGGGTGTGTTGGGGACTTAGGGGACTTTGGGGACGCCAGATGCCGTCGTTTTGGCCTGGGTGGTGAGGGTGTTACTGTTAAGTCTATGTCAACTCTCCTACAATCATTTCTAATTGTAGGGGCGATTTGGGGTTTNTTTATTATGTATGTGGCTCTCCCTTTGAGGGGTGGAAGGTAGGGTCATTTACGTTGGAGGGTTGCTGGGTTGAGCACCACTATCCCACGGGATGGAGTTTTATTTTGTTTGGGTGATGGGGATGTCTGGGAAATCTTCTTTACCTCCCGCTGCATTGGTGTTCTGTCGGGAATGATCATCATGTCTTTAAAATTAGTTCTGTTAAGAATTTGATTATTTTGTTTTATAAAATCTTCAGCTAACTGCTTGTTGGGGAATTCGAAGAGTAACGGACAGTGGTAACGCTGGGACATTTTTCGTATTCTGAAGCATGTACAGGGAAATTTGGACATATGGTGGGTTAAAGTGCCAATGAATACCTTCGGAGGGCAATCGCTTATATCGTTCGCTCCGGTCGACTTGGGACAGCCTACTTTGCAGCTCGTTAGCCGCGCCAACAAAGTTTGAATCGTTGTTGGGGTAGATGTTTTTCAGGGCTCCACGTCTGCTAATCAGCCTTTGGAGTGCCATCAGGAACGATTCAGTAGGCATACTGTGTACCATCTCTAAATGCACCGCGCGAGACTGCATGCAGGTCAACAGATACCCGTACCGCTTTGCTACCGATCTCCCGGACTTCGCCAGCAAGGGGCCGAAATAATCCACTCCCGTCTCCGCGAACGGCCACCCCCATTCGAACTCTGAATTCGGGTAAGGGTGCCATCAGCTGCAATCTAGTTACTGCGTTTTGGCGGCGACAGAACATACATCTAGCAATGATCCACTTTACTGCCGTTCTACCACGTGTTATCCAAAATCTCTCCCAAATGGCGTTCAGTAGGTGCCCGTTTTTACGTGAAGGTGGCGTATGAACGAGGTGGTGACAGGGCTACCTGCTGGCAGAATGATCGGATGTCTAGCGTCGAAGGCCAAGGAAGAATTATCCAGTCTCCCTCCCACGCGTAGCAAACCTTCGACTAGTATAGAGTTCAGCTTACGCAAAGCGCTCCGTTTGTTTCTTCCCGGCATTTGCTTGCAACGTCATTGTTTTGAGGGGGAAATGCTGCAGTTGCACTAACCTCACGACGCTGTGCTCGGCTCTCATTAGGTCCTCTGTCGACAAAGGTCTCACACGCAGCGATTCGTTAGGCTGAAATCCGGTCATGATCATCACCGTATGTTTAAACCTTATCCACCAAGCGACGGAACGAATCAATCTGCCCCAAGACGAGAAACTATTCAGTTTCCTTATCAGGGGGAGGTTATTTCCGTTCCACCGTCATGATTATCCTTTTGGTTTCTATCAACTCAACAGACGCGGGGGGCGCAAGCACCGTACTCTCGTCCTTTGATGCAGCAGTCAGCAATGTCGGGCCTCCAAGCCAATCGCGTAGCTTGTCCAATGATTTCAAACCTCGGGAGCAGTGGTCGGCTAGGTTATCCGCAGATTTCACCTATCACCATTGGTGCACTTTGGTCTCATCGTGCACTACCGTCAGTCGGTTGGAAACAAAGGTGCTGAACCTAGTGCTGACATCGTTCACATAGTGTATTAAAATGGCGGAGTCGGTCCAGAAAGTGATGCTATCTTCGAATATACGGAAGCACTGTCACAACTGCTTGGCTATACGCACCGATAGCACGGCCGAGGTCAGTTTGAGGCGGGCTATCGAAACGCATTTTAATGGAGCGAACCGGGCTTTGGCAAAAAGTAATTCTGTCTTGCGCTCACCGTTCACGTGCTGCCAACATACGCAGACTACTGCTTCGTATCCCGTTTCAGACGTGTCGGAGAATGGGTGCAGGTCGCCCTTCGTCGCTTGACTGCTTCGGCTGAGTCGGCGCGGGATCCGTATCTCACCTAGCCTACTGAGGCTAGTCAACCATTGCTCCCAATCTGTCCGGTCCTGCTGGTCTAAGGGTTGATCTCACTTTGTCGTTTTTCTACAAATTTGCTGAAGGAAGACCTGCCTCGGCAAAAACCACGGCACGACAAACGCGAGCGGGTCGTATAAGCTGGATACCGACGATAGCAGCCCTCGTCGGGTGGGATTCCTCTTAAGTAGTTTCAGCTGAAAGATGAACTCGTCTGACTCCGTGCTCCATCGCAGCCCCTAGGTCGGCTCGATAGGGAACGGCTGTGTTATTAGGTTGAGAGCCCCACTCGCTCTGTCAGTTTCGGGAACGTTGTCTAAAACTAAACGTGAGTTAGACAACCATTTGATAAAACGGAACACTCCGTTCTAGAGAAGATACTTTAGCTGCAATACGTGTTGCGAGGCTTCTCTTGCGCCGTCAAAGGCGCCCAGGAAGTCGTCCACGTAGAAATTATTCGGAACGCTAGTTGACACCGAGTCCGCCGAAGTGCGAGGTTTGCACAGAAGGGCAAAGAAACCGCTCCGAATGGATGAACGGTCAGCCTACAGTCTACCACCGGGTTCAGCAAGTCATCAACGGGCCACCGTAGCAATTGCAGCGTGTTGCGCGGATCCTCTGGTATTTTTATTTGGAAATGTAATGAAATGTAAAATAATTGAGAAGGATTTTCAGTTTTTTGACTGTTACAATATATACGACATTTATTGTATCATAGTACACTTCCAGATACCGTATTATACGTGATTACGTTGTGTTCTATTATTGTTGGACGTTTTGGTCATTCTTTGGTTTTGCGATAAATAAACGTACAAATTTTGGAATCACGAAGTTGTTCGGTTGAACGATACGCGTGTACGACAATTCCGAAAGGGCGACCGTAACAGCATCCTATCAGCAAATCGACTTTAGTATATTGGGCTTCTTTGAAATTTGCCGCATGCGGTTAGCTCGTGATTCGAACGACACACAAGGTATCTGGGTGGTGTCTCTCTTCTCGCCTACTCATGCTGGCGAGTTGTCCGAAGTGACTACTGACGATCGTGGCACGGTTTTGGATGATTCTGTCGGTTCAGTGAAATTCGGTTTCCTCCCCAAACGGCCGATATTCACCGCCTCCTCCTCCCATCGCTGTTATATGTCAGCCGGCAGGCAACGTACTATCGCTTCTAGGATGTGTAATGCATTCGAATGTGCTTCGTAACTCATTCGAGTCAGGGCAGTGAAGCAATTTTGCATTTTCTTTACCAGGCGCACCATCGCTTTGGGTTCGTCTCTCGCTTTACGGGCCTAGGCCAGCACCCCATCTGTAAGCGTCCGTACCATGTGAAACGATTGGCTAAACAGTTCCTTAACTGTGACCCTTGCTCGGCTATACCCGAGATTTTTGGTGGCATTACACATTCTCCAATAGCATCCCGGGACTTCCCGCGGAACGCTGTATGCATGCATCGAAGTATATCCTAACAATAGGTACGAGTGTATGGTATTATGGAAGTATGTATGCGTGTGTATAATTAAAAAATAAATAAAGATGATTGACTCCAGTCACCCGTGTACTACACACATGGGTTACAATAATAACAATAACAATGGTATATTTCACGACCAAAGTCGTGAGGCATGGTGTGATGCACGATCATTTTGTACAATAAATGGAAGAACATTTGGGTCGACAGAGTTAGCGGGGTTAAAAACAACGAAACACGATTATGTTTGTGCGCGACAAACAAAGGGAGCAACAAAACGGTCAATGGGCTTTTCGTTCATTCGAGAAATCGATAAAAAAGAAGTTGAGCAAAGTAGTACATTTCTGACCGTTTATAGTGCTATGGATAAAGAGATGTGGAGAAGAAAAGTCACAGAGACGAAATTCGAATAATTGAAAACGTGTACATATGTCAATGAGTTACGTTATTCAGGACTGAGTTCATTCAGGGACGAGAAGTAAAAACGGCAAGTATCGGACACGGTAAAATGTTCAAACGTTGATCGTTTGGAGGTGAACAGAGACAACGTCTGAATGAATGGAGTTTTTTTGAAGTATTTTGTGTATGTGCTGGAAGATTTGTGTTTGGAAAATATGGTTATATAAAGTCCTGTCAGTACGACTAGCTTCTAAGTGGTATCACTGTTTGGGTGAGGATGATCGGGTCAAGACTGGGAAAATGGGCTTCAGACCTCGCCAGGTCTTCGATCCTCGATCAAAATTCACGGAGCATGGGGTCGCTGCGTGTGGGCCTACAGACTCACATCGAGTGTTTTAAGCGAAACGATCCAGTCGATAGGAGATTTTATGGGATCCTGCTTCTGGCTTATCAGTTATACTTCGGTTTTCTTCACGGTTACATATTGTACCTATCCGTCTAAATTCGCCGTTATTCTTACAGGAGCAGATCTCTGAAAAGGAAGCCGCAAATAGGGGAAAAGTCTAGGTAAGTATCTTAGCTGATGAGTGGAGGGGGTAAGAGAGAAAGCATCCATGTTATCGCTTAACCTGGTACTGAAAGTTTAGAAGAGTCACGGAAATGAACGATTCAGTTGAACCAATTAAATACCTTCGAACAATTGCCACTAGATAGAGCTTGCAATGAAAATAGAAGTACTTATTCTGGCTTGGTGCTGTGGCAGCAAAGCAGATTCGTCGAGGAAAAGATGAAGAGAAAACAAATATGTAAATAGAAGACCAAGAGAAAACTTGAACGAAGTTTGGAAACATTCAGGAGGCAAGATACTGAGGAGGAGAGGATCAGGTGGTCAAGAGGACGTAAGTTTAGGAGAAGAAACAAGGTTTTACGAAGGACATTTTAGTCCAAGTAGCACCGACGCCATTGGAGCAGAAATGCTGGAACGGGTTCCTTAACCTAGACCGAAATAAAAATCAAAACAGTGATTCCGATTAGTTCGTTCTCTACCATCCCAATCGTTTTGCTTTTGCCAAATATCCCTGCGTATGTAAGATTGAAGGTGAAATAAAAGAATAATATCACCAGCCAGCAGTAATCAAGACGCTCCACGGAAGTCGAAACTACAAATCACTGGCAGCTCTCCTACAAACCTCCTAGTTTGGATCAACATGGGTGTCGATTGCTTTTCACCTGACACATTAAAGTGTCTCTATCCCTTCCCTTCGCAGCTAGACTCCGTCTAGATTCTTTTGTGTCTCCGGTTCATACCAATCTTTTTCAGGTACGCCTATCCGGCCTCCCCTGGATCCTGCTGAGGAGAAAACTCACGGGAAATAGAAGTTTGAAAGTTGTCAAAGAGCATCCAGAAAATTGGAGCTCGATCGTGCAAGAAACTGGACCAGCCACCAGTCATGCCCAGGCATTGACTGGCAAATGACACTCTCGTCAGATGTATCCTTCGGTCACCCTCTTACTGACCTTTCAGTAGAGAAATCCTGGACGCAGCATGTGTCTTTTCCAACCAGGTTCTGACAAGGACACACGTCATCTGTACTAAACATATTCGTCACCAGTGAAGGACACCAGATGTCGTTAACCAGCTTTCCCCTCTTGGAAACAGCGATCATGTTTCGCTGACTTTTGACTATATAGTAACATGGAATCCGTTTAGCGATAACACTCAATACGTTCGTTCCTTCAAAAGAACAAACTTGGAGACTGTAAATTGGTTTTTGCAACTAAACATCTGTTCTTCTTCTGAAATGTCTGTTGATGGCCTCGTCAGGCACAAAGATCAGGTCATCTCTCTCAGACTCACAATTCGTTCCCCGAATTCGAATTGCTTCTAATGCCAAGCCCCCTCTCCCTCGCCCAACTCGCTGGCTGTTAGATACAAAGGCCAGGCGTTTGGCCAGATACTCGCCTCACGGCCGACGGAGATGCTTTTAAAAAAGTTAGAAATCTCTGCCGACACAAACTTCGAAAGTATCAGAGGTACACTCAGAGTGCTATCCTTACCAATGCTCGAAACAATAAACCTTTCTTCTTTAATACATCCGTAGCTTGCGTAAGCCCTCTCTCTGTCCCATAACTCTCACCAATCCAAACGAATCAACTGCCTCATTCCCAAAAGAGGTAACGGATATCTTCCGATCACACTTCCAGAAGATATTCAACTCACCTCCGGTGCTCAATTACCCCATTCTGCAGCCGCTAGATACAAATTCATCCCTAAGATCCATCCTTTTCTCACAAGATAGACTTTAAAGGAGATTACGGAGCATTAATCCGTACTGCTCGATGGGACCTGATAATATACATCCTAGGTTACTGGTGGAGTCAGCTGGAGCACTAGCTGAACCGTACATTCTTCTCTTCCAACGCAGTATGGTCGAGGAAACTTTTACCACAAACTGGAAAGAAGCCGTTATTTGCCCTATATACACAATGTTGGTAGACACTTCCCTGTTAGTTACTGTCCCACTTCCATAACCAGCATTCCTAGCAAAATTTTCGAGCGTCTTATGAAAGACGAAATCCTGAAGCATCTTAGGATCAAAAGCCTTCTCTCTCGTTTCCAGCATGGTTATCTACCTGTCAGGTCTTGCATCACCAGTATGCTGATTTTCATGGATAGCCTGACTAAAGCCTACGATTCGGCAAGATCTCTCATGCCGTTTTCACTGACTTTGCGAAGGCTTTTGACAGGGTCCCACACATCCCTCTTTTTCACAAACTTGCAACACACGGTACTTTGAACCCCTTGCTAACACTTTATCTGGAATCGCTCATTTGCTGTGCGGAGTTGTTAAATCTTCATCACAGCCCAGCCCAATTACGACTGTTGTTCCCCAAGGATCCGTTCTAGGCCCCATTCTCTTCCTTATTTTTTATAAATGACCTGCCCGATGTATTGTCATCAAGAATTGCGCTGTACGTCGATGATGTCGCCATACGGAATACAGACGCTTCTCTTTTACAGGCCTCAATCAATACTACCAAACTCTGATCACTGGACTGGAATCTTCCAATCAACAATGACAAGTGTGTTGGGATGTCATTCAATGTCATCCATCTCACCCTTTTACGATAGGTGGTTCCCACACTCCACTGCAAGTGGACCAATACAAAAATCTTGGTTTTCGGCTAAACAACAATTGTTCTTCCTCTTATCACAACCACCCAGCCAGTAAGGCCACTTTTAGTGTCCTGAACATCATGACGGCGTTTGACTCGGTGAACCATCGAATTCTAAACCTAAAGATAGCAGCCTTAAAAATTGCCCCCGGGTACACCGCTGGACAAGGGCATACATAACGAATAGGCAGTTCTATGTAAAGATCGCAGATGGAAAATCAGGACTTGCTCCTGCTACCAGCGGTGTTCCTCAGGGCTCAGTCCTGGGGCCACTACTGTTCCTGATCTATATTAACGACATGACGTAGAGACTGCACTGTCCCAGTGACTTGACTGCCGATGACCTCAAGTTAGAAGGGTCTCCAGAATCAGAGGAAGTCAAGAGGGATCCGGACCTTCTTCAAAACTGGGCAACTGTTTAATAGCTTCCATTGAACGTAAGTGCAGGTAGCTATTACTGGATCAAGATATCAGTGAAATGAGGTTCTTGAGATCTTCCAGTTCTCAATCTATTGACAGAGCTACAGTAGTCCAGGATTTTGGTGTACAAGTGAGCGAGAGCTTTAAAACCTCCGGCCAGGGGCAAATCGGGCATTGTCCGAAATCTTATGGACAGTAGCCTCTAGAGACTCAAAAGTGCAGCTACCATTGTACAAAACTCTTTCCCGGCTGCTGTATTCATCGATCTGTGAATATCCCTCCTGTAATGCCCAGTCAATCTATCTCGGTTCTATATTTCGTGAATTTCACGTTCCATTCACCCAATATTATTCGCCTCACACGCATGAACATTTGACATACCACTCCCCTTGTATAGTTAGGCATCGGCCCTACCATTTGACTTTGTTTGTTTATCTGCTTCATTCGTACCCTACTTGTTTTAATCGCGACCTGAGTGCTCACATTTGGCTCGTTCGTGTGCAGCGTGACGGTGAGCGTGCAGTTCTTACTCAGGCTTATTTTGTTCCGTTCATATTTGTTGAATTACGCTCACGGTAAAACTTGGCTCTTGTTTTCAAGTTGTTTCGAGATCGCTTTCAGGTTTGTACATATTTATTTGCTTATTTGATCGCTTAATAATGCAGTACCGTAGAAACTTGCTGTATCGTTTGTTTTGTTGACGTTTTGGAATCCGACTTCGGCCACGCGTTACTCGTTGATCAATTCGGGGGATACAGCTCTAATGTCCTGTTATTTAACCTATGAACACTAGCAAAATAGTTGCCCAGTGCTACTGCCTTGCTGTGTTCGTCTGCCGCAATCGTGTTGTTTTCCAGAACTAAGGCACTTATGGCATCCCTCAAGTTGCGTTTCAATTGAACGTACGTGAAAATCCTTTTCGGTTGCTGCTTGACGTTTTCAGCTAACTTCAGTTCACATTTTCTCTTCTCAACTCTTTTAAGAACAACAACAAGCTTGTGGACACCTACGCACACTTTGCACTTAACCGGTCTTTGTGTGTCATATGAGATTAAGTTGGTGCTCGCCCAGTTGCGTGGGGTAGGGGA
>UZAN01050903.1:0-13324 GCA_900618425.1 Echinostoma caproni | reverse complement strand
TGACCTAACAATTATGTGACCATTGAGAATTCCATATCCGGTCCCAAGATTAACTTAGCCCCAGATAACCCATGAGGTTATTTTCCCTTTCCCGAAATATTTGTTTGCGTTTTTATGGTTGAATACTGATTTATATATAAACAGCGTAATACTTATTGGCATGACTACGAATCACTGAAAACGAGCTTGTTCGCCACTCCTTGTTCTATTTAAAATGTGCTCTATGTGACTGTTTAGACAATTTAGTAAATATTTGGCATGGTTAAAGCTTCCTTTTTCCAGAATAGCTTCTGAACAAACCAAATCAAACCATTGTACAAATCTGGTTGGTCAGCCGGACGAGTAAGCTGAGGTTAGGCGCAGAGTTTTGGATAACTGCAGTAGCCCACTGGAGCAAGTGGTCGAACTCCATAGATTACGTTGGTTGGGACATGTGTTACGCATGCCACCAAATAGGTTGCCACGGCGAGTGATGTTTGCCGAGGCAAGTAGTGGATGGAAAATAGCCAAGGGCGGTCAACCTAAGACCTGGTACAGGGGTATGAAATCTTCAACCAAAGTAGTGGGGTACATAGGTCCCGTTAGGCTCTCTGGCTGGGGACCTTGGGATGATCGTAACCGATGGTTAGTGACACTGAGTGATATGGCCGGTTGTCGTAAACAGTGGCGTTCGTGCATCTCAATTTCTCTGCAACCGTAGACCACTGAAATTGTCCATTTCCTGTCAGGTTTTACTTTCATCCCTCCTGTCTTTCTTCTATTGTACATACAAATTGGCAGCCAAAAGACAGCAACCAAAACCGGCGTAAAATAGTACATGGTTAGTGGTTGTACAAACTGAAACTGAAACCAGTTAATGTCGAAAATAATCTCTAAAAATGAAACTGAAGTGTTCTCTCCCTAGCCAGTCTATATCTTTGCGGTAGTGTCGGAACCATCCCCGAGAACAGTAATCAGGCGAAGGGCGTATCACTATTTAGAGTAATGAGACGAACACCTCTGGCTTCCAAAAAAGGACAGCAATGCATAATCTGAGTAGAGTTATTATTGGTTTTCTAAGCCGCCATCTGGTATTGCCTGGCAGGCCGAAAACATTGACATCTGTCTTTAAACTCAGATGTGCTCAGTAGCGCTGTCTCTGAATGGATCTACATCTGTAGCCATTTGCTCGCCTTGATCATGATTTTGGGGCAGTTCCCATCAAGGTGACTGCATCTGGGTCTTTGGTTTAAATATCACTCACTGTTTTTATATCATCCCTAATGATGAGACAAGGGCTGTTCAATTCCTGGCCAATTTCGTTATTGCCTACGTAGCATTCGTCTACCAATTCTTATTGATCGTCCAATCACGTGATACAGTTGTTCACCGCAGACACTGACCAATCTCCTCCCGTGGGCCAGCTTGACCTAGTTATAGGCCATCGTTTAATCGATTGATGTGTTCTCACGGTCATTCATTAAAGCGTCAACCCAAGTCCGATCAGCACGCTGTCTTGTGTGTTCTGATGGTTTGTGTTGGGTTACGGGTTCCCAACGGTGTATTGGCGTTAAACTTGTAATTCGGTTTTAACAGAGTTTAAGCTCCAGTATTTTCCTGCACGGGGTTCAACAATATATTGATTTGCATCTTAGACTGAGCGCTCTTGAAGAAAACCATTTAGGTTTCAAATCTATGTCCATCTGCCTGTGCTGTGTTGACATCAGCTATTTTCAAAGTCACCATATTTCCGGATGCAGCTCCTATCAATTTTAATTATTGTTATTATTGTTGTGGCCTTGGTACCATGCTTGGTCTCAAGCCGGTGTTATATATATATATATATATATATATATATATATATATCGTTTCAAGACCAAAAGAAGACGTAAGTTGCGAGATGTTAACATTTCGTTTAATCTTTTCAATCACTGACGTAAAAAAAACAAGCTAATTTATAGCACATTGAGTTTGTAAATACTAGTGGATGGGAATGTACAGCTAGACAGGGGCTTTTAGAATTAGAAACATAGGTCAACTCCACGGCAAATCGACTGATTGGATCAACAACTTTTGGGCAAAGTCAAAGTTTTATTATGGGCATTACTTACAAGCAGGTGCTTTCTTGTCCAATAGGGTGTTAACACAAATTGAACTGTAACAATGATGAATAAAATTTCATATGCTTCATTCGGTTGTTTTGTGTTCTCAAGGATGTTGGAATGCAATGTGTGTTAATGACTCATCAAGTTTTACCTTGAAAGAATCAATCGTCTCGGCACATACAACATGAGATGGTAGGGAATTCCAGGCAGTGCACACCCTGACGGCGAACGCATGACGTCGACAGTCCAGTCGAGATTTTTGGAGTAGTAACTTGACTGGATGTCCCCGTAGATGAACGTTTGATGACAATGTCAAAAGTCGGCGACAAGGGTGGTTTGGGTTGTGTCATATTTGGTACACTAAAACCAAGTCTCCTCGAATCCGGCGATACTGAGCAGAGTATAGACCCAATGACTGCAGGTTCCCCATGTATGCATCATAATAGAGTCTTTTGACCATCTTCGTGGCGAGCATTTGTGGACGCTCTTATGATGATGTTGTAACCACGGATTCCAAGTTTAGATGGCATACCCAATATGCGGCCGGATGAATGGTGACAGCAGACGTGAGAATAAAGATGGTTCAAAACGACCGAAAAAACGTTTAAGTGCTGTTGATGACGCCCTGGCACAGTTAACAGAACAGCTCAGGTCTTCGTGGGCTATTATATCCAAGTCCTTTTCTGTTTGTGCATGCGGCAGTAGTTCCTTTCCGAGGAAACGAGGAAACCGCACATTACTTTGCATTTGGAGACGTTAAATTGAATGTCGTTCTCAATAGACCATTTGTGAGCTGCATTCAGTGTTTCTTGGAGTTCCAACGAACCTCCACCTTCTGTCACTGTCTTCCAGATTTTTACGTCGTCTGCAAACAATAATAGGCCCACAGAACGGGATTATGTAATCGGATTAGCAACAGTTTTGCATTGCAGTTACGCAACAACGGCTTGAAAAAGGAAGTGGGATCGATTATGTGATTGGTTGTCATGAGGTGTTTTGCAAGTAATGACCCCGGGTTACGTGTGAAAGCCCGATTACTGGGCGTAGGTTGCGTCATCGACTTCACCAACCACTTTGGAATGTGTTCGGCCATCTGCTGTGATAATTGACGGTTTTTTCTGCCCATGTATGCGTCACCGCAACTGCAGGTGAACTGGTACACAATGTGTGAGACAGAACCGTGTACACGTTTGTCCAAAGAAGTGGAAGTTTAGCAGCTGGGATTGTGCGGTTGAGAACTGACCGTAACTTTTGGCGCACGTCGTTCAGAAGGTGATCGCTCTTAAAGGATAGTTTGATGTAAACGACTTTCTGGGGAACAGTTGGCGACGAGTTACCTTTTTGAGGTTGTTTACTATGGATATCAATGAATCTTTCGGGGTAACCGTCTAATAGCAACCCTTTATTCAGAATTTTTTCTTCTCTTACTGTATCTGAGGAACAAATGCTTCTGGCTCAGTGGAACAGTTTTACGAGTCCACGTTTGTAAGCCATGTGTGAGAAGCTAGAAAACTGTATATATAGACCACTCCATTTTGCTTTTCATTTTCCTTCCGTTGGTCTTTGTTACTTCTGGCATAGTTCCCATCTACACTGGTCTTTGGTTTGTTGTACCTTGCAACCAACATTATTATTATTGGCTTCCAGGGCTTCAACCAATTGGATTGCAGCACTGCTTGCATAATCTTGCTTCTGTCTGCATTGTCTAGGATTGGCTGGCACCATCCACCAATGACGTGTATTCAGAAGCTATGCACGTGCTATTGACGTCAACATTCAAACTTGATTGATCGCCAATGTCCTGAAACTGTAACGCGCCGCTCCAGGGTAGGCGCCATCGTGTAGGCCTGGATCACCACAGTCCTGTCTGTGTTTTCCGGATTTTATGTATATCTGGATGGAACCGCATTGCTCGTGTCAATCCGAACCTTGTTTTTCTGACCCAGGTCCCGTGCGCGTGTCTCAGTGTCTCCGAGGGTCATAACAACTATGACGTAACTGACGGATTGCTATCAGTTTCATTCCATACTTAAATTTCATCCACGTGAATATGTAAAGTTCGGTTTTCTGGTACTAGTTCCTTCGTGGCACAAATCATTTTACGGATTCTTGAAGATACGTTTGGCGGCTGTGATTCGGTTCTACAGAGTGATGATCCATTGTCTCTTATTCAACTCTTCCGCCACCGTTTTAACTACTCATCTATTTTTTGGCAGTTTTTCACTGGGAACTGGTTTAAGGCATTAGGTTGGCGCAGCGTGCAAATGCTGTTGTTAGTATATCACATTACTTAAAGTAGTAAATTCTGATATGATGAAAATTTCAGTTCCGATAGAGATAAAAACCAGTTGGTCGGATTTAGCTTTGCAGGTGTTTAATGAAAGGTCCGGTATGTCACTTAACGCGTAGAAGAGAATGGGCAAAGCGCGTGAGGCCTCCGAAAGTTTCGGTATGGTTTGGGCGGGTGTCTCGGGTTGTGGCTGGTCACCCCACCCCCCGCTCGCTTGCACCTCGCGAAATGCTCCCATACGACCAAGCGTCTTAAATGGCTTCGGCTGAGGAATCCCTATTCAATGCCTTCTCGTTGTGGAGGTAAGAGGATAACAAACCAATATTCGGGGCTATAACCGGATGGGTTAACCACATTCAGTTCTCCTAGGAGAGTTGACTAAAAACCCTGATTCTAAACCAACCAAGACGAAGCCTGAGAACTAAACTCACCCAAACATTCATGGTTGTGGTAGTGGTCAGTGGCGGATGAGCCTAATTATCTCTAGGGGAAATGAATATCTTTGAAAGAAGTACTTGTTTAAGGTAATCTTTTCTATTGCTCTATGGTAAACCGATAGTTTGAACGTGAAGAACTCTAAATAAGACAGTTTTCTCTACGTCTGATTTTCTTCAAACACTAGGTAGGGCAGATACTACCAGTCTCCTAGCCGTTGATTACATTTATGATCAGTGCTAGATTATATGATAAGAATAATGACAACAATAATAGATCATTTTCGCTCCAGAATCATGAGGTTAGAAAGAAAAAAAGCATAATTTGACCATCTGGCACCGGTCATGATTGACACAATCAAGAAAACAGGAATACAGGAACACGGGTTCAGTAAACAAATTAAATAAAACATAAATACGCTTCTTCTGAACAAGTGTCACCAGCCGTGGTCTTCGTATCAGAACCATTTTCCATCTAACACACACACACACACCAATGATCCTTTGAGTTCTTAAATTCTAGAAAATCAAACTGAAAAAGACCGTCCAAGATTGAAACGTTGTCAATGAAACATGTGTTTTGTTTTTACTTCTTATGGCTCCGTACAAATCCCATACTTCCATTTAATAATGGGCAGAAAGCATAATTATCTCAATAAAATCACACACNAAGCAGCATTGAATTACTGTGGTAATCCTAACCGCAGTGCGATGCGTTACAGTTTCTGGGCCAGGAACCATAAGCTAATAGTACCAACCAATCAGTAGTCTTGCGGTTCAAACGGAAGCTGTGTGATATCCAGAGTGCATGTAGGCTATTGGTGAGGACCTGTTTCAACCAATGGCGTTTCTTTTTACATATTATTTAATCCCAATGATTTTCCTCAAAAAACATAACCGCTTCTTCCGTGTCTTTTTCCTGCGTTTCGGAGACGGGAGATTCCAGCCAACGGCAGCTGGTGCTATGTTTTTGTTCATTTGCGATTGTGATTGTGATCCGTGATGCGTCCATATTCCATCTACTGCAGTTACATAATGTTTTTGTAATAATAATGAGATTTTTTACATTCTCACTCTTGAACACTATGCCAGAATTAACTTAGAAGAGGAAAGGGAGGCGGTAACTGGCCAGGCGCTGAGTGGAGGCAGAAACGGAAACGCTGATCGCTCAGGGCAAAATTGGACTAGATGAAAGACCTCTGGGTAACTGTAATGAAAAACTTACCCGCTTGAACGTTATTGTCATGAGACAAACGATAAATCATTTTAATTTTTAATTTGTTTAACCAGGTCATGGATCGTAAACTGTTCACTCTGTATTCGTTCATGGAACAGATGCAACCCAAATACATTGAACGGCTTCGATCTTTTGTGGCAATCCAAAGCGTATCCGAACAACAGGAACATCGACTGGACGTGGTGCGTGCACTCCGGTGGACGGCATGGCGGTTGAAAAAGTGAGATTTTTCTTCCGCTATATGTGATCCGGTGCCAGTTTTACTTCTGTTTACTTCACCGACGTATTGTTAGTTTTTAGTTTGTTTTGTAGTTAACATATACGCACATGTTTTAGAAGAAAAAACTGGCAGACAACGGCCATTGCTGTGTTTCAATCACTGAAATGATACAGTGACCAAGGTATTACACCTCTCTCCCTCCAGATTTTCGGTTCATCTCCACTCCCACATGCACACTCATCACGAATTTTGAGAATGGAAAGCCTAAATTATCTTTCACTTTAAAGGAATTATATTGAGAAAGGAGAATTTTGAGCGCGACGAAAGTATCGCAACCCACCCCACCCCTAAATATAACCCACTGAAGCGCAGTGGCCATTACTATTCAGAACTTCTCCATGCCTTTTCAGAACGTATAACATTGGGTTCTTTTTGAAGAAGATAGCCCCGAAAGTATCCCATACCATTGTGGAGTGTCTATCGTTCATCCACTTACTGAAGCACAGTTTCATCACGTGAAAGTGCAAATGAGTATTGTGTTTCCAGTTTAGTGCATCCCGCTTTATAAAGACGTGTAGACGACCAAATGATCACCTATTATCGAAATGAACTGAAATAAAACTACGTTTATCAGTTTTGCCAATCTCTTTTTAAACAGCTTGAAAACACCACGAGAGAGGAGCAGAAATTAGTGAAGAACATGAATTACGAATTAGGAATTAGGGAGCTACTTGAACCAGATAAAGAGTGAGACGAGGTTTGGAATGATTACAACAATCAAAGTTTTATTATGGGGCATGCTTGCAGGTTGTTCTACTTGTTTTCCATCAGTAGCACGACTAAATTGATTAACCGAGCACGAAGAGCTGAGGAATATCACTTGGTTTCACCAAACCAAAACCAGCACACAAAAGTGCGGGGTGAATGGTTGTACAAACTGAAACTGAGACTGAAAGATGGTTTCACTGTTTCATATACAGTCGTAGATATCGAAAAATCATTCATGTCAATGATTCATCCAGTTTCTCACTGAACTAATCTATTGTAAACAGAACAACGACGTGAGCTGATAAGGAATGTCAAGTACTGCTCAAGCCGAGGGCAAACGAATGTCAGTCAATACTGCAGTGGACACGTTTGTCGCACTAACATGAATAGATGCTCCCTGAGATGGAGGTGGGATAACATGAATGACCAGAGTTGTGCTGTATTTATTAAACCAAAATCATTTCTCCTCCATTCCGACTATACTGAGTGCAGCACAACCCCACATGGGTATTTTCATCCCCTTCTTTTGATCGCCAAGTCAACATGTTTTCGAGCTGCGGATGGTGCCCTGGGGCAGTTTTTCGCACAGCTTATGACGTCATGGTTTTTCCACAGCTTTGTCTATCTCACTTTTCTGATAACATTATCTTCCGTTTCTGGTCCTTTTCATCTATTTGATTGTCTCATAAATTGGATCATTGTTTTAACCCACCTAATGGTTATCCGCTCACTAACGTTGTGATCTAGCTCCGTAATTTACTGTCATCTGTGTCGTCCTGAAATCGGGGCTTAAAACGACATTGTCAATCACCAAAATTATATATACATATATATATATATATCATAGAAATGAAGTGTTAACTGTCGATCAACTGATTCTTCCTGTGTGTTGGAAATTTATTCACTCAAAGCCGAGGTACTGCTATTCGTATGGAAGGTGATATAGGTCATCTTGAGCGAAAAATGCATTAGATAGAGTGCCACACTAATTGGAGTGCGGAATAAAACAGCGATGTTCCTCCACGAACAAATGTACCGTTGAGGTGGCCCGAATACTACTGCGAAAGCTGCTGGAACGACGTTAGAAAGAAGTCAAAAGTTTTGAATATTCACACGTTTCTGGTTTCGGATTCGGGATGACATGAGGCACATATAAGCTGATAGAAATTTCCACGTACTGGCTGCTGGTGAATGACAATACCTCAACGGAATCACGGAATCATGTCTCATTAAGGCCATTCATTGGGTTTAAATCTTTTTTTGAACATGTGGTTTATCAACATCAGACTGTTTTGCGACAGAAAACGAATTTTTCATACTGTTTTGACTGTAATCCTCTGTGAATGGAAAATATTCAAGATGAATTTCTTGAAAAAGGGGGTAAGCTGCAGGCTATTTAGTATTTGATCAGAAGATCAACTTTCTGCATAGATAAATTAGTGCGATCGTTGGAAGATAGTTGGCAACCTTTAAAGTGTTTTACACACTATTCAAAAACAAATGCACACACAGTGTGTGTGCGTTTGTGTATGTGATATACTTTTCAAATGGATTGAAATCGGTTGGATCTTGCTCATCATGACTGTTTGATAGTTGATTTCCCTTCATGTGGGATTATATATATGGTAAGAAGAATACACAGTAATGATCAAACTCGTGTGCGGTGATTTTTCTACAGGTCAATACATCACAATTTATGTCAAAATGTTTAGTAAGGGGGAGAAAACATGACAAAATGGAAAGAGAAATAATCAACATTCCAGCTCCATAACTGGATGTTGCCCACACTGTGATCATCACACATACATTGGTTTGGGTCATTAGGGGCGGGTTGGTGGATGACTGTGTCGTGTCTGTTGACCAAGGAAGATCGATTGTTCTTGTTTTGGGAATCATAAGGGGAAATTAGTTAGGCGGATTTCGATCGCTTCGCTGTATCATTATATTATTATGTTTCACACTTGTCTGAGGACAGACTGTGTGTCAGGCAAATCATGGTACAATAATCTTTATAAAAAATTAAAGCATTCCATGATTGGCTAGTGGGCTAAATACTGCCAGGTTGCCCAGGCCAAAGCAGGTGAATTTTCTTGAGGAATCCACAACCAGAGCCTTCGGTTAGCCGAAGCCTGATCCGCAAGTCAACGGGGCGGTGTGTGAAAACCGCAGTCCATTAGGAGCCGATGTCCGGTTCATCGGATCATTCGCCACTTGGACGGGGTCAAACGTCCAAGGTGCCCAATACATCTCAATGCCTAATCGAACCGGTGACCACTGCCACAACTGAAAAGATGTGGGTTTGGTTCGCACGCTTAGCTGTGGCCAGATTGCAAATCCTAAAGACCTTTGATAGGCCGCAGCGAACTGCCTAGATGGGTCGAAACGTTTCGGCCACATCAATCTCTTGGTTTCACTCCACTAGGTGTGAAGTGATCGACCTATTGGCAGTCCTAATCAGCCCTTTATTGATCCAGGTCGGGTGGTGCTCGCGGACTCCTTTCGATAAAAGTCTTTCCGTGGAACCAATATAACTTGTTCCACAGCAACTAGGAAAAAGGTACACACAAAAAGAGACTGGAGGAACAGGCAATTTGTCTTTGAGTTGAAAGCTCCAAAGTGGTCTGGAGATGAACACAATGGGAGGTTTTGCTGCGAGGAATGCTTTTTTCACCGTTACACTTCGTTTACATATCACGATTTCGGCACTTGTATCACCTTTAAGAGGCAATGAAATGTAAATCGGTTTCTCATGTAGATGGCCCGATAATAGTGTTCATGTCTAGGCAGTCACAAAAATCTACGATTTATTATCGAATCAGATTTTAAAGCAAAGTCTTTTGAAAGTATGAGAATAAAGGGAAAATTTGATTTCATAATATGATAAAATAATTGTGCGAATGAAGCGTGAGCCGAAATGCTATATCCGGTGGCCTAGCTGGTACTATGCTTGAATTCTACCTTTGAGGTCCCGTGTTCGATCCTTAGGTGGGTCGATGGGTTCACAGCTAATGAGATTGAGTCCTTCTGGGCTTCATTCACGCAAAAAAATTTATTCTTTAAGTATTTGTCCCTTCACTTTCCTGATTCTTATTCCAGCCATAATTGTTGTGGCTTTTATTTCCGATTTCACTTGCAGGCTCGGAGCCGACGTCCGATTTCGACGTATCGGAAAAGAAACAATCTATACAGGTGATCATATCCCTCTGGTTGCCACGGACGAACTGGAATTGCCAGATGTTGTTGTCGCGTCGATCGGTGATGATGTAACAAAACGGACTTTGTTGATTTACGGCCACGTAGATGTGAAACCGGTCTACGAGGGTGAGAAATGGACTCACGATCCGTTCGATATGCAAGTGCACGGTGACTATCTGTCTGGTCGTGGTGTGACCGATGACAAAGGACCCCTGCTAGGTTGGCTGAATGCTGTCGAAGCATTTGTGGTATGTGTTTATGGGACGTACGATTTTCGAGGAGTGCTGAATTATGCTACGGTACCTCACTGATTCCACCCGTAATACCATTACTACAACTACTACTACTATACTTAGTGTCATACTAGTGGAGGAATTCGCAAACTAGCATTTGATTACAATTTGGACGCTTTGATACAGTGGTGCAAACATTAAATTATATCTAGACTCTCTGAAGCGTTGGTAATCAGTCGCATTGCACGGCAAGGTATGTTGTACCAGTCTTTTTCGACTGTCGCGTTATGCACAATGTGTTGGAACTCCACGGGACAATATTTGGCTCCGTATGTGTCATAGCAGATTAGATATATTATATATACTATATACTATTTATATATACTACACAGGGTATAAAAAGAACAAATCTGCTGAATGGAGGGGGAATAAAATTGACTACGCGAGAATAGTCCAATAAATGTGTTTAAAGGCTGTATGAAGCACCACCAGATTTCAATCACTGGTCAGTAAAGCATTTCTGGATAACTAGTTACGAAAAAGAAAGATGGATCCATATAAATGCTGACATAAGTGTTTCTACTACTTGCGTTGCACGTGAGTGGCACTTTTGACTAGTCCTGAACGAAACAGTCTGCGGCTTGTCATAATGTCTCAAAGTAGAATGATGTGGTCCATGTGGAACTGCAAGATACAAAAACATGACGTTGGATTGCTTAATATGCAGTACAGAGTCCTCATGAAGACGTTACTACTCTGATTCCAATTGTATGTTTGACTAAAGGTAACCAGATTTCAACTCTAAGTATGTTTTCCTTACAATAACCGAACCCTTAAGTCCGCTACAGAAAGCGGTTTACATGAGTTGATCTCTTTAATTTTCTGTCAAAACAGTACATGCATTTGATTTATAGAACCAACTCGGTCCTTGTATGAAAATAACTGCATTGAAATGCTCCCAGAGGGGGTTATTAATCTGATTTTGAGTGTGCAAACGATGTTTTAGTGACAATATTAGATCCAACTAAGACGCCAACTTTCTGGATCATTTGAGCGATATCGTACACCATCATGACAAGGCTGCACTTTGAGCGGTGTAATGGCTTCTGACCCCCTCCGACCCAACGAGCTACACAGAGTGGTTTTTGTCAGATCTAACTATGCCTGGAAGGTCGAAGGGTAGAGGTCAGTCTAAGTTCAGTCTCCTGATCCTCCAGGTTGGTGGTTCGACTGGAATTGGCGTTACAGTCGGTACGAATGATGGAGCAGTAATCGATCCAAGTAAATGGGCCTCTACTATGCTTCACCCGCTGCCTTGCGTTTAGGTTCTTGTCAGAACTAAAGGCTTTGGTTGGGAACCCTAATCATTCTCCTGCTTAATGGCTGGATACTCTAGCAGTTCCCGTCCATCAAACTCTAGTGCATACACAAACAAAAAATAATTCCCTACTGCAACAGTCGTCGCGCTAGATAATCAGGACCGCGTTGCCCATTGCATCGAGCAGGAGTGGGCTCAGAATTCACAACCTTTGTTTAACTCTTTGTCTTCCGTACCCAACACTCTCCCTTTTCCTCTTCTTACAACCCGTAAAATTCCCTCATGCAACTTGTTCGTCACTTTCCAAAGTTCGACGCCAAGTTCTAAGCCTCGTCAAACACTGAATCTGGGGTTCTTCAACATGAGAACTCTGATGCACGTAGGTCAAGAAGCGTGTCTGGCGCGTACAATAGACTCGTTTGGGATCGATGTATGCTGCGTATCGGAGACTCGAATCCAGGATCCTAGTGTTATAAATCCACAAGGTGGTGAGCAGTGAAGGATAGTAGTTTATTGAGGATTACAGATGGGACATCTACAATTTGGTATAAATAACAGAAATCTCATCGGAAACATACCCTCGCAGTTCCTGGCAGCACGCCGGGTATTCAGTGTAGCAATCGGTATTTATCCTTCAAGACCCGGCAATCTGTCCTTGGTAGTCTTATTAATTTTTGATCGTCGAAAGAAATCACCAACTATTTTGCATACTACTCACAAATGCGAACAGTACCTCTCAACATTAGTACTATAAGCCACTTAAGTGCACCTGGAGTTGTCTTCGAGGTTCTTCCTCCGCACGTCAGGTGATGAGGAAGCCCGTTCATTAGTGGGCGTTGTACTCAGAAATACAGCCGAAGCCGCACTACTCCATTGGATCTCCGTAAACGGTCGCTTATGTGCGATGCGGCACCGGGGACCGATCAGCTTCCGGAAGGGAAGTAACACCAAATGGTGTTTGTTCACCATTTCAATGTATGCACCAATCAACTATAGTTCTGACGCACAAAAGGACGAGTTTTATGATTAACTCACCGAACTCATTTTGTTCCGCCGAGGTTCCGATATACAGGTGATTTTGGCGAAAGTTGGAAAACTGAGCGCATCGGAAGCTTGCCTAGGCGGTCGTTGTGCTCTACCTAGCCGATGAATAGATAATGACCACCGACTTCTTCAGTTCCGCACAGATCATCATCTGTTCCTATCCACTGACTTCCGTCAGAGCTCTATACGGAAAGCAACGTAGCGTTCACATTCATCTGGCACGCTAACGTAGATCGACCACATAGCAGCAAGCTACCGTTGGCATGGCTCAGTACAAAACTGCATGTCCTATTGGACCACCCGCTTTGAATCTGATCATGCGTTAGTTTTGATGCAGTTCACTCTCCAACTCGCTGGTCGCAGAAAATTCCACGCAACTCGATTGGCAGATGATCGCTTATCTGACCCAGCCGTTCGTGCCCGTTTTAAATCAGAACTAGAGCAGGAGGTAAACGCTGCGGGGTTGTAGTGTAGATAAACAATGGAATCAGATTAGACAAG
>UZAN01050900.1:0-16870 GCA_900618425.1 Echinostoma caproni | reverse complement strand
TGTCTCTAGCCATTGGTGACCATCATCCCGAGGTCCCCAGCCAGGGAGCCTAACCGGGCCTACGTGACCTAGTCTCCTGGTTAGGGTTTTCATACCCTCATGCCAGGTCTTAGTTTGACCACCTTTGATCTTTTTCCAACCGCTACCTGCCTCGGCAAACATCGCCCGCCGTGGCAACCTATTCGGTGACATGCGTAAACATGCCCCAAGCAACGTAATCTATGGAGGTCGATCACTTGCTGCAGTGGACGACCGCGACTGCCTAAAACTCTACGCCTAATCTCAGCATTGCTCATCCGGTTACCCCATCAGACTCGTGGAATGCTACGTAGACAGCGGTGTTCGAGCACGGACAATCTGTTTTTATCTTGTCCCCGATAAGGCCAAGTCTCTGTGCCGTAGAGCTCGACTGGCCGAACTGCTGCAGCACACACACTCGACCCGTCACAGACAGCCGGAGTTCGCGATGGCGCCACAAATGTCTGACGTTGGCAAATGCCAACCGAGCCTTTTGTATCCGCGCCGACACTTCACCTGTGATGCGTCCTCCAGGTGAGATATAACTGCCCAGACAACAAAATTTGTGTACTTCCTCTACTACTTCCCCATTTAGGATGAGACTGGGTGTTGGACCAGCCCAATCTTGTGGTAGCATTTTACACTTTTAGGGTGAATTTCATAATCACGAAGAACCGGCAACCTAGGCCGCGCTAGGCTAGGCGCTATGCTAGGTGTTGTATTGAATTGTTCGACAGCACAGCTATCTATCACCTAAGTTGGCCGACGAGGTCCAAGCCGGAAAGAGTGACTAAACGACTGCTTCACCACCATTTTAGGGCAACGCTATCTATGACAACTAAACGCAAGTTACCTCAACAATCGTGATCGCGGTAACGAGCAATACGACCATTGGTCTGAACAGGTCAGAAGACGGACAAAGCGTGGCCAACGGTTTATAGGGCGAAACCTGCAGCGAAAGGTTTACACGTGCAACGAGGTAGCGTTACTGGGACAAGTAAAAATTCCGTGATTAAGCGTAAACAGGTAATTGCATTTGGTAAATCAAGCTTGTTTTAGGCAGAACAGGACTCGTAGGCAAAAGGTGTCAGTGCCGTGTTACTACAAGTGCTGCCCAGACAACAAAATTTGTGTACTTCCTCTACTACTTCCCCATTTAGGATGAGACTGGGTGTTGGACCAGCCCAATCTTGTGGTAGCATTTTACACTTTTAGGGTGAATTTCATAATCACGAAGAACCGGCAACCTAGGCCGCGCTAGGCTAGGCGCTATGCTAGGTGTTGTATTGAATTGTTCGACAGCACAGCTATCTATCACCTAAGTTGGCCGACGAGGTCCAAGCCGGAAAGAGTGACTAAACGACTGCTTCACCACCATTTTAGGGCAACGCTATCTATGACAACTAAACGCAAGTTACCTCAACAATCGTGATCGCGGTAACGAGCAATACGACCATTGGTCTGAACAGGTCAGAAGACGGACAAAGCGTGGCCAACGGTTTATAGGGCGAAACCTGCAGCGAAAGGTTTACACGTGCAACGAGGTAGCGTTACTGGGACAAGTAAAAATTCCGTGATTAAGCGTAAACAGGTAATTGCATTTGGTAAATCAAGCTTGTTTTAGGCAGAACAGGACTCGTAGGCAAAAGGTGTCAGTGCCGTGTTACTACAAGTGAGTTTCGAGCCTTATACTGTGATGCGTCGCACTTTCGGTTCTGTTTCTTGAAATCAGTAGCTCAACACGCATTCAATTTTGACTGTGGTGAAAAATTTAAATGAAACTTGGCAAATGAAACTTAGCAAAGGGGTCAGCGCCCGTTCTGACAAAATTAGATCTCATCATGCATTGAGTTTATACTCACTAGGTGATCTATCAAAATTGATCATACTCGAACAATGCAATAGTTACATACCCTGNTCACGATAACTTGCAATACGACGTGCAATGATAGCTACTGTCTGACTATCCCATTGGGGTATATGATCAACAGTACGTCACGCGACCCGGCCGATGAACTGAGCTCGTGTCACTTTATGTCCAGTTATTCTTGCATTGTGTACCGCGAGTTATAACGCAAACCCCGACTGTCCCAGTAGCGCGATTATCTCGTCAACTCTTTTGTGGTTTGTCTTCGGTTTTCACGACCGCTTTTAAACGATTCAAGTTACTGTCACTGACGTGCTTTAAGCCACCCGATTTCGGTTGTGGGCAGCTTCACTCACTGTCTTCTGTGCTTTTCCATCAGGGACCCATTAGGGTCAAGCCAACTTGTAGTGCCCAGGTTGTTGCTCGTCGAGGTTGCACACCAGGTCATCGTGTTTTGGGGCTGTTCTTTCTTTTACCGTTCTTTATATCGCACATTTTGTGTGACTATCAGCAGATAGGGTGGATTCCATCAGTTTCAGTTTTTACAACCATGCACTTTCGTGCACCGGTTTTGGTTGCTGTGTTCTGGTGCCCTATTTGGATAAAAGAGCACGATGGAGATTGGGATGTCGAAAGCAAATTCAAGTGGAAGATGAAGAATTCATATAGGATGGTGTTAAGGGAATAATGAGTGAACGCACGAACGCTACTGTTTGCGACATCGAGCCGTATCACTCAGTGTCTCTAGCCATTGGTGACCATCATCCCGAGGTCCCCAGCCAGGGAGCCTAACCGGGCCTACGTGACCTAGTCTCCTGGTTAGGGTTTTCATACCCTCATGCCAGGTCTTAGTTTGACCACGCCTCATTGAATTTCTATCAACACACTGCCTATTTTTATTTAGCCAATTGTCTATATTCCGTGAGAACCATTTTTGATAATTTGGATTTACAGTTCTGTTCATAGATTTTCGTTGATCATTCTACTATCCCTGTTAAGAGAATGAATTGCGGTAGCGTTTTACTTTTGCATTCTTGGTATTTCCGGTGGTCATTCGATTTCGGGAAGCAGCAAGCAGGTCGGGGTGATTGCGTTCTTTTCTTTGGTGTTGAACGTAGATTTTTGGAGAAAGTTAGTTATGGTGTTGGATTGGAATTGTGCATTCGAACGCTGTTTTGTCGGTTTGATAACGGGCTTGTTTAATTTCGTTACAGTTACAGCGAGGATTACCGGGAATGAAATGTCTTATTTGCGTTCTATTTTTGGCAACACGTTTCTTTAACTATCTCGAACTGTGTCGATTTGTGTAGCGGTTAACGATGCATTCCAACGTCGTTTTCCCCTCTTTTCGCCCATATTGTTTGCCCACTTAGGCTCCCAATATACAATGCTAAAGTTGATACGAAATGGATGTAGAAAGGCATCCTGTGAGTTGGATCAGGGGAGCTTAGTGCTTTCATTCGCCCTATTTATCGCGGACTGCTGGTCGGCTGTCAAAGCAATATATAGCACCGCACTTGGAGTGCACTTATCCACGGGCCGAGAAGCGACGTGAGTGAGTTTCGTGTATGTGGTGTCATTTTGGGGCTAACGTGATTTTCATAATCCCCATTTTTTATGTGGAAAATAGGGAGATTAGAATGAATGAGAACTTTTCGCTTCTACGCTGATTAAACTGAAGAACCGATTGACGAAAAAGCCGGTTTTGCCCCTTTCTGTTGGTTGCTCTGTTATTCGATCCCAGATCTCGTTGGAAAGACTCTACTGCAGTTGCACATCGCAACATCGTGCTAAGGGCTCACCCGATTAAGACCACGTACGCATTGTCGGTATAAAATTCACTAGTCTCATCCAATATGAAATTCGTTTACTATTCGATAGTAACTATCGGTATGTAAATATTTGGACGAGTGGCGATGTTGGGATAATTGCTTTTACATGATCCACTGACCCGCCTGCGATTAGACTCACTCCGTTCGCTGATTGCATCGAATATCGAATTCATATAAGACCAGTGACACGAGTTCACAAAGTGGTCTACTACCTCGTTCTATTCCTCCAAGCATTCTAATCGTATGATGGTTTTCGTAGATATCTTGAAAACACCTAATCTGCTTTGAGTGCTTCCAATCCAACTTCACAATCCAACTAAATAATGGATTTGTGAAACATCCTTTTCTCAACTAACCAGTGTGTGATATGTTCTTACGCACCTCATCTCCCTCCACTAACCCTCGCATTCACCATCTGGTCTCAAGCAGTCCATTTTCATAACATATTACCAAATTGTGTCTTCTAACTCAAACGTAACCCATAACCAAGCTCAAATCATTCAACTCACTTGTTCGTCAACTTGTGCCAACGACTCATTTTAGCTGGGATGTTCGTTTGTTTGGCATGACTGGATAAACTTGCGTTTGCAGCTGAATCAAGGCACGCGAAATTGATGACCGACATCTATTTGGTGCACATGTCCCTTTGTGAAAATGAAATATTGGATTTCTTTAAATTTTACCAAGCATACAATTGGTTTGAGCATACCGTAAACAATAAAACTCTATCTCTCGTATGTATTTCTCTCTCTACATAAACAACAAGATAAATCAGCCACAGGTCGGTCAATCAGTCACGGATCATTTCAAATTCTCTGAAGGGGGGGGGATGGATGCAGCGATTAACCAACAGAAATTACATTTTTTCACTGTAATTCACAGGTTGGCCACTGCATTCCATCGACAATTCCACTGACAACAGTCTACAGCTTCTCCCTTCGTTATTCAGCTGCATTGCATATTTTCTCTTCTTTGTTGCATCATTCATCATCAGTGTTACATCATTTCATAGCCTGATTACATTTGTGCGATCCCAACTGTTTAGTGAGTGAGGCAGATGATGAAAAGAATATCCATAACCCTACGAATGATGATACCCAGTGCTTCATGAGGTAAGTGCAGTATTCGACTCATAGTGGCATTCTTTTTGATCAGTGACCTTCCATTACGTACGAACGAGTTGTGTTCATGGAAGAATCTTGGACAGTTATATGATATCTCATGTACGCGTGAACCTTTTCTTCAAATTGTGGCTGGAGGACGTGCCCGGCGGCACTCTGTTCCACCGACCATAGACTCTAAATTGCCTACGATCTCCGAAAAAGGTAAACATCCTAGCTGAAGTAACAATTCGTATAAAAAATCAGGGTGTAACTGTGCGCTGGGAATCTCCTCACACTTACCGGGGGATGATCGCAACTCAGACAATTCAATTAATTTTAAACTTGCTGAACGTATTGGTATGCAGTATTACATTAAACAGTTTGAAAGTGTAAGAACAGATTTCAGTTATATAAGGGAACCCTCTCTTTCCACAACCCCACCACAACTATGGCATTCGCTACCGCTTCCCTTCTAACATTCACTCGCTCTCGTTGGTCACCTCTGTCAACGTTATGTGCTAAGCTGGGCTGTATTCGGTCAATCAGATATATGCACAATTTGATTGTCTTACATGTTACCATCTGATGCGCTATATGGAACAGAGAATATGCTTATATCATTTCGGAATTCATTTGTGAAACTATCATTTTGATTTGCGAAATTGTCACTTTGAATTAAGAAAAAACGCTTTGGTTGGATCCGCTTCAGTTCACCGCACCTTATTGATCAGTTGATCACGCTTTCTGTACAACCTGAATGACCGCGTCTTCCCGCGCTCGTATTGCGCTGAAACGAGACACACCTCTGACTTGCATTTTGCCGAGCTCGCTGACTGGCGTTGATTCGGTGGATCAGTGAAGTCGTAGGCCATGCTCGAGACAGCTTAACTGTTAAGTACGAAGGATGATGCACTGTTCCGTGCGCGCTACTGCTAAGGTGCTGTTGGTCGCAAATTAACCAAAGCTCACCACGACAGCTTACCACAATGACTTCAACGAGGGACAAGTTTAGTGATTTCGGTATTCTCCGAACGATGGACTTTTCATTACGTGGACCATGGGCCTATTCCAGTATCTAAATTTATTGAGCCTTGAGTTGGAGTCATTGGGGTGAACTTTGGTGACTGGGTTGTTTTTCATCAATGACCTACGAAACAGAACCAAGTTAAGTCAAGTCAGCACTAGTTTTATGCACCCAAATGGGTGAGTTTTCAGCATTTACACCATATTTGTGTGTCCAAATTTACGAAATCATACAAAATGAAACCGAAAGCAGTAGATTGCGTTTGTCAATGAAGCCATTGCGTAATTCTGTGGGATTTTTCTCCTTGTCGATAAGTAGACATGCTAGATATGACAAAACAGAATTACGATAAGCAGAGGTACGAGCAAATAAAGGTTTAAGTCTCGAGCTTGTGGATGATTTAGATATCGCTTTTGAAAATTCGTGGTAAGTGTTTGGGAGTATTTTGCCGAGGAAACTTTCGCATGCGTGTAGGTGTCTGTCTATGATAGAATCGGGGAGTTTATCCTTGACAATGCCACTACATTTAGAGATGTGTTTCAGAGATCTTGCCAGTAAATAAAAGTCTTTCTTCAACATACGGGGAAGAATCACTGGGGAGCAATGCAACCAGTGGGGAAGCACGCATGCATTCACAAGCCTAACAATCAGTTTGTGGGAAATAGAAAGTATTCTCAATCCGATTGAGAAGTTTGAAAGTTTTCTAACTTTACAGAATGTGTTTTGAACATGCAGTGACCATGATAAATTGTGTGATAATATGACGCCAAGATATTTTACCATTGTTGATTTCATTATTATCCATTAACCGCAGCTCTCTGCATACAGAACATCAACCAAATAGACAACATTATATAGCACTTATATTTTACAAGCTAACGGTATGTCAGCACACTGGGTGTTCTAGTTTCGATCATCGCTCCTTAATGTGATAACGATTTAAGTCACTCTATTTCCCCTACCATTTTTGTGATGTATCTGCGATTCAAGTTTTTCTCTGCATAATAACTGTCTTGGTATGCTGAATATTTTCCACATATAATCCTCAGAAGATACCACGATAGAAGATTACAAAACGGTATCCAGGTTTTCGGTGAATAGGAGAAAATTGGTTCTCTCACAATTGAATATATCAGTAGCCATTGCTCCATTCCTGATAAGACTGCTTGAAACTGTTTCAATTAGTTAGTCGTAAAATAACATACCAAAAACAAACTGGCATTTCTCACAACCAAAGTGCAGTAGGATCGGAACGACTGAAGGAATAGAAAACGACCGTACCAGTGTGCTTCGCTCTCTCTGTGTTGGCAGGTCTATTCAGCTACGCCTCACTACTCGCTTTCTTGCAAACAACAAACACCCGACTTGTAAAAGTGCACTTTCCACCATGCTATGCTGTACATTCCAGGTTTCGCTTCTTTTTTCCGGAGCTTATAGCATAAACAAGACTGAACCGAGTGATGCAGTTCATGAACAGGCCAATCTTATTCGATTATTTACTTTTGGGCAGCGCAAATGCACGATGCATCCAAAAAATGAATTGGAAAAGGTGCAGCACAAATTGCACATTTGATATACAACACCTATTCTTGGGCGTCTCATTCCCGAAACTTTAAGGCTGTCTCACAGATTGACGTTGTTCTGGTCATTATGTGCACGTAAAAAGTTGCTCATATGTAGTTCACAAACGGAACAGATCAGAACTCAGGATAAAACGGTCTGTAAGCGAAGACGTGCTGTCTGAAGAGTGGAAATTAATTGACGCAACATCAGTGTTAATTAGCGTGCTCCGTTGATGGAGAGATATTCAACTTCAAAGAAACTATGCTTCAAGGACCTAGTATCACGTAAAACGGTTTACGTCGCACTTGCGATAATGCCAGGATTATAATTTGAAAACGACTGTTTTCAGCTATCAGGAAGATGTTTGCTTTTTTCATTTACTCCCTATGGAGTTTTCAATCAAAAAGGAAATGCATGATTGTCGAATGGGACAGTCGGTGTAGTGATTCGAAAACACGTCATTCTGGTCGCCCCACAGTAGAGAGAGAAATTTCACAGAGCAGTCAAAAACAAGTCTTAAATCTACTTGTGGATGCAATCGTTTTTTTCGATCTTCTATACTCTTGTCTAGGACAGTATTTTCAAGTGACTCTAAAAGTTTCACTGAGTAAGTAACAGAAAATTCCTCTTCGAGCACAAGCAAGAAACGGTGTAGAGGGTCAACCCACTGTTTTTGAAATTAAATACAACTGCACCCTCATATGTTGAAGGCGTGAGATGTGCAACATCCATTTTCAGACTAGTACATGTCTGTTGGACATGGATGGACCATTCGTAATCAGCAGATAGAAAACATCCAAGGTGTTGTGACCTTTCTACGCTTGAGTTAACTATAATCTTTAAAACAGGTGATTCGAAGTGTTTAGGTGATATATGATTGATAGAAGACGAAACCTCAATGCATTTGGTTGGGTTTGAGGAAGATCAACACCATCGGATCATTCGAAAATGGAATTTATGGCTGATTGAAGAGGATTGACGGAAGAGCTGTTATTAGATACACCATCGACTACAAAGTCATCCAAAAACTCAAGTGTGAAAACATCTCGGTTTACACTGACATGTAGTGGAGATTCGGTCGCTTTTCTCAATTCTAAGTGACAGTTCGAAGCCAGGCCTCAAAAGCCACAGCTGCATGGTACACCTTAGATCTAATCCACCGGGCTTACATTGTACAGTGGGAGTGTGGCATTATATGTGATTTCTGTGGGGAGGATTATCCAATTCACTGAAAAATATTCCAATTTTTGAACCAAGAATTTCTAGTAAAATTGCTTTGCAGCCCTACACAAGACGTTTCGATATAGCTACCCGATAAAAAATCATCATAGTTTATCAGTTATTTTGAGATCTTGAGTGTAGGTGGCCTGCTGCTGGACATTTGTTCTGTAAAAGAATAACCATCCCAACCGTCAATATGGTGCGTCTATCTACTGAGTTTAAAGTAATCCTAAAGTGTTAGAAAGTGAACGTAGAGACTTGACGAGTGCGTTATCCCTTGTCTTTTATAGAGAGACAACATACACGTTATCCCCGGGGAAACGTGGAAAATGGTCGAAAAGAAACCCATTTTCATTTTTCATTAGTGTACTACATTTGAGTCAACCTCTCCTGCCGCGAAGCTGATCATGATTCAAAGGAAGATCAATTCACTAACTGGATCAAGCACAGATAGATCAAAGGATCCAGTCACCTCCAGTTGGATCTATCTTTTTCAAAGTACTTGTGGTTCGCGGTACATCGAATGGATTGAACGTCGGTTGTTGACCAGAATGACTGAGCATATTCCAAAAACCTTTTCACTTCGAGGAGGAAAACTTCCAGCACTGCATTGAAAAACTCAAAGCTTTCCATGTTATCCTCTAAATTTGAAGCCACAGGACGCTTATGTTTTCTTCGGCACGGGTTATTGATTGACAGAGGTGGTGGGGAACCTATCTGTAACCTATCTGAATATGGTACATCGGCCAAGAAGGAAAACACAGAATCCTGACATTCAGAGGCATTCGATGAAAGAGAACGGGACAAGGACCAAGTAACAACGTAGTTTTGAATGTTTGAGGCCTCTTCGGGGATGGATGGATGCTTTGCAACGTAAAACAATGCCATCTGCGTATTTACAGCAGAGAAATGCAGGATGAATGGAAAAGTGTTTGACATTGAAAAGAAAAATGGAGAAAATATTGCACCTTGCAGAACACCAGAAGCAAGTGGGCGTGTGGAAGATTTTTTTGCCGTTGAGGCACGTAAACTACCTTTTATTTGTGGAATATTGATGGATCAATCTGCTAACTTTTGGATTAACACCACTTTCGTTAATCAGGTTGAGCAATACTGATCGTTCGAGACTGCCGAAAGCGTTTTTTAGCCTAAAAACAACATTCTGACGATCTTACGTTTCTTATCTAGTGCGGAAATTATTGAATGAACAAGGTATGCAATGGCATCAAGTGTTGAGGGCGAAGAACGATATGCAAATTGATTTCTGTCGTCTTCCGCAGACTCAGTGACAACCGACGGTAACAAGCATCTCTCAAATAATTTGAGCATGACTTACGTGCGAGTGATGGGACGATAATTCCCAGGTTCCTTATTGGAACGGGAGTAGACAATTATTGTACACAATGGGGTGTCCGCATATATCTTGTGTGCCACCGGTGATAGTGATAGTTCATCCGGGCAAAATGCTTTATTCAACTTTGTTTTCAGTAGTTGTTGAAGGACTGTGGCGGTTTCGATAGTTGGTGTAAAGCTAACCAAGTCTCGCATTAACACAGCGTAACTCTATGGTACCCTCTTGAGCGCGTATTCAAATTAACAAAGGATAGGTGTTCACAGTCTTTGTTAAATGTTTCGGAACTTGAGACTTAAGATTTAAGAAAAGACGCAGAAAGCAGCAGACCACATTAAATCGTTAAAAATGGTCATAAGAAGCCTGTTCAGAAAATTAAAGCAGCCATTTTCCGAAATTCGGCGGCATCTCTCCCAGAAGACACTAGACCAATGAATGCATATGACACTAACGAAATAGTATGTTAATCTCCTTAGGGGAGGAAACCTCCGCGGCACTGCACCTTCTCCAGGACCAGTTTGTCCCGCACTAATACTGGTGCCCACGCTTGGAGGCAGTACTCTAAGTGAGGCCGTACAAAAGCGTGGTACAAAGGAACAAGGACCTCTGGGTATCTAGAGCATACCGTTCTACGCAGCCTGTACAGTGCTGCATTTGATCTGCGAGCAGCTATGGAGCACTGGCGTGAGGATGAGAACGTGGAATTTACGGTAATCCTAAGATCCCTCACCTCGGTGCTTAGTTCAATTGCTTCACCTGCAGATTCCACCAGGTACCGAGGATTACCCACCGACTCTCCCGTTCGCAGGAGTTTGCACTTGTCACTGTTCAGAGGTGGGCTCAATTCTGTGGTCCATGCTTGTGCTCTGTTGAGGCCCCTTTGCGTCTCTTCGTTGTCGGGAGAAGCTAAAATTTTGGGTTTGCCACACATCGTGCCAAGTCGTTGATGAAGACCAAGAACAACAACGGTCCAAGGACGGAGCCTTGAGGCACTCCGCTGTGCACTTGGCCTCCCTCAGAAAATTTGCCATTTACCCAGACTTGGAAGGTGCGACCTACTAAATAACTCCGAAGCCAATTTCGGAGTTCGAGGTGCTCTCCTAACTGTGACAATTTCATCAGGATTAGTCCATGCACATGACACTAAAAAAATTGAATGTTCCTGAATAGTACACGTTCTCATCACGGCATTGAGAAAGTTTCCTGAAAAGTTCATCTTTTTTGGCCTCCGTCTGGTTAATAGCGTTAGGTAGGGTGGGTCCTTTTAAATGAAGTAGGTGCGAATTAGATCTCAAAGGTTTGATCTTAAATGAAGTTGTCTTTTCAACATTTTACTCAATCTTAATTCAAAGGCAGTTTTATTATAGAAAATACTTACAAGCAGTCGCTTTACTTGTCCTTTAGGGTTTTTAGCACAACCGAATAGACTGACGGATGAAAAAGCGTTGAGGAATATCACAAAGTTTCACTGTTTCGTCCACCTGCACGGATGTCGAAATTTAAGACTTGTCAATTGTTCATCCAATCTCTGCTCGAAAGGATCAATTGTGACGCTAAGGAACAACGTGAACTGATAGGGAATTCCAATTACTGCAAACTCTGACGAATGATGATTGACACCGACATTCTACTCGATAGTTTTGTAGCACTAATTTGAATGAGTGCCAACTGAGGTAAGTAGTGCTGAACGACAACGTGAACAGAGAACGACGTGGATAAACGGAGTTCTGCATTATTCGCTACACCAAAATCTAGTCTTCTCGAATTCAGAGAACCTAGGTGGGATAGGCTGATAACAAACGAAGGAACAGCGTAGGTTCAAAATGCCAAATACTCGATTTAACAAACCAACATGTCTTACAGCGGCGGACGTAGTACTGGAGAAGGTTAAAGAACAACCTGACATCGAGATCCTTGTCATTCGAGGTATACGGAACATGTTAATATTCCATGAAGTCAGGGATGTGTATTTTTGGACGAAAAGATACGACTTTAAATTTCGATGCGTTGTATTCGATATCGTTTTCGATCGACCATTGAAAAGCAGCATTAAATGTTCTCTGAAGTGCCAGTGAGTCCTCAAGATTTTTCACTGTTTTTCATATTTTTGCTTTGTCTGCAAACACTAACGTTTGTGGCTCTAGAGCGTCTGTTAGATTGTTTACGAAAACTAGAAAAACGTTGAGGGCCAAGCACGGATCCATGCGGAAATCCTCGGGCTACACTGAAAGGATCAGAAAGTGACCCAGAAACCCGAACTGCCATGGTGCGTTGTCGAAGAAATTCTTCTATCCAACCCAATACACTTCTTCTAATTCTGTATTTGTAGTTTCCTCAGCAAGATTTTGTTATTCATTCGGTCAAATGCTCTGGAGAAGTCGAGATTCACTGCGTCCATTGCATCACCGTGATCAACTGCTTTTGTCCACCATTCTCGGGCCGGGGGCGAACAAGTGATGCACGATCGCCTGCGACGAAACCTGTGTTGCACCGGGGACAAAACATTGTGTTTTTCCAGGTGATCCATCACATTGTCTGCAATAATTGACATCATGACTTTGAATAATACGGGAGAACAGTGACGGGGCGGTGGTTAGCCGGATTACTGCGACAGCTGCGCAATTATTGGCGCAATTATTCCGTGTTTGTGGGAACACTATTTCCAAACATACGTTGGAATAATTCACCACAACTACAGATGAACTGACAGAGCCGAATTGGGAGACTGGCTTTGTTTTCGGTTTACCAGACAACTTGCATGAGTGTACAGTATCAGTCGAAGCTGTGCGATAGGAAACGTTTGACGCAATGCAATCTTTAAGTTTTGACGCACGTCGTTCATCAGTTGATCGCTCTTGAAGGCCATTTCTTCGGTACTTCAAAGATGGAATCAGTAAGTGGCCTTCGTCTGTTGTGTATATCAATAAATTTCTCTGGATAACCTTCTTCGAAGGACGCAACTGGATGGTCGTTATTGCAGCACATATCGTAACCAAATCGCAGGGGTCGAGTTGATCAAAAAAAGCCAGGGTCATCTATCTATCACAAAACATTTCATGACAACTAGACACATCGTTCAGCAACTTTTTTCGTTTAACCCGTTGTTACGCAACACGAATTCGATTCTCTTAGCTTTCAGCGAGGCGATCTTAACCAGGTTGCGCAATTCATTTTTGTGCACAATCAATCGAATTGGCGAGCTACTGCTTCCGATTCCCTCTCCCCTGACTGCTTTTTGTTTAACCATAATAGTTATCAAAACTTTCTTGTATAGATACCAGATCGTTTTGCGTTGTAGCAACTGAGGTGATGAAATAGAATGTTAATATCTCACAGTATTTGTCTTCTCTCTGTTTCCACAGTTCACTAACCATCTGTTTAGAAAAATAGGAAGCTCCGTGTTTTTACATTTTAAATAGAATACTAATTACTTGAAGCGATGCATAGCAGCTCCCTTGCTTATTAGATAATTTTATCACCGCTTGGATCTCGTCTATCTTTGGATTGTTTTCTAGTTTACGCTAGGCAAGAGAAATGTGTTCCGTGAAATGGGCATAACACATGAATGAAATACCATTTTGAGTTCAAGGAATTGAGCACAAAAAGGGCTGTTTTGAGAATCAGATACATGGGGCGTACAGAGAGAATAGTTGGATCGATCAAGCAGATGAATGGGATTTGGGCATCAAATGATCGACTTCATATCTATTTTACGATACCAAAAGTTTTAATGACTCGTTTAGTCTGTGAATGTAAATCTTTGTTCAATTCCAATGAGGACAAAGAGTGAAAGTTTCTGTGGTACACAGTTTAGGTGTCATCGGTTCAATGACCATTTTCAAGTGCATCCAGTCAAGTTAACAAAATTTTCGTACAACAGTATCAGGTGCATTGTCAGCTGCCAAACACCTAACAGATAAAAATCAAACACATTGAGAGTATTCGAACACAACTCCAAAGGTGAATAATTGTTTTCGAACGAATCATTATCATGCCTGTAAAGATCGTCTAAGCGTTTCATTTTGGTGGCACCACATTTTCACACGTGGCCACAAGGTCATTCGAAATGGTGATCTTTTCTGTACAGGCCCGATTATGAATCATTTGAAAACCATTTGATATTTTGTATTATTGGGTCCAAAGTCAGATGACGCAATCTGGATCAAGTCCGCGGCATAGAAACAACGGTCGAAACTACAAGACTGCATCATCAGCAATAGCTCGTCATCTTCTGGTGATGCAACACCAGATCGACCGAAGCCAAGCATTTTGGATTATCTACAAGCCACAAGTCGCAAGATTGCCACGGTTTGCAGAAGCGATTGCTATCAGAAGCCCCCCTTATGTCAACAAAACGTTTATCCTTACATTGGTGACATAGTCCTTTTATCCCTCCCCCTTTTATTTTTGTCTGTCGTTGTATTTTACTCTTCTTTGTTGCCATGAAAAAATCCCTATATAAATATTGTGTTTTCTGCAGTCTGTTCCATGTTGAGATGCAGCGAAATCGTGCAGTATTGCAATATGGTCTTTTCTTTTGGGATTTTGTATTGTGATATCGCTATTTTATCGATCAACCTGTAGTGATCGGGTGATGAGTACGCAAGTTTCCAGGTAGCCAATCAGAAAACGGATTTACCGACCAGTCCTGTGGTCTCAAGTGGCACCAACCGGATTAATTGAATGTAAGAAGACAAATAAGTGAACCATGTCACTGTTGATTGGACATTGAAGAATCGACCAATGACCGTTTGATGCTTGTGATAGTTATTTGCATGGTTTTCCGAATACAATTAACCGTGTCCACAGCTCGTCTTGGTTCTACCTGACGTTACTCTATTCAGTGGGTTTTCAGTCCGAATCCGAGTACGCGCTATTCGATTCCGATTCCTGTTCCGAATACTACATAACCTTATGCAGATTGTACACGTTTTCGGATAAAGCCTATTTAGAGGTCATGTATTTGTCTCAGCTGGACATCTGGTCATAGACCTTAAATACAGATGCAGAGTTGGACTGATAGTGTCCTTAGCGCATCACTGTATTTGAATTGACCTGAATCCGAAGAGCGAATACTGTCTACAGTTGCAAAACCGAAAGAAAACTTAAAGTTGTTGTCCAGTCCTGTGTCGTTTAAATATTTTCCTGTAGTCTGTTTTTAAATTCATTTCCCGGTCTTCGGTTAATTTTGTTCTCTATAAATTGAAACCTGTTTCTCACGATCACTCACAAAAATAGTCTGAGGACACGGCGGGAATTTAATTGATATAACATGCATCTGCAACCCAAACAGACTCATTGCTAACCAACAGCCAACACAGATTTACACTTCCTCGTCCCAAAAAACTGACCTTCATGAAGGGCATCCAATCATATCATTTCACTCTTGATCAGAAAAGACAATCGTTGCATTTCGACCCTCCTGTCACATTAAAATGCACGATCCGTTTCACGATGAAAACGGTTAAGAAAAAGACGTTGATTGTCTGCCATGTTGAAGGTCCAAAGTTATCAGAGAACAGCATATATCAAAAACAGTTTATCACTTCTGTTAGAAATGTCACCCTGGAAAACTAGGTGATGCTTAAAGGAAAGCAATCGGTAACTACCATAAGAAACTCTTTAAGTAAGGCAATATTGATTGGGGAAAGATCTCGCTGAAGGAACATGTTGTATTTGGGTCGAGTACAAGAAAAATGTGATGAGTGTGAGTAAATCTTACGTCTGAACAGGATCAGGTTGTGATCACTAGTGCCTAAAGGGGAAAAATGTGTCAACATGACTTCTGATTGTGTGATCTAGATGAGAGGTCCATCTAGTTGGTTCATTAATCAGATCACAGTTTGGGGAGCAACTCAAGTCTACGCCAATGACTACTCCTAGATCCTTCTCGGATGGAGCATGAGGCAGAGTTTCGTGTCCAAGAGTGTAGAGAAAACGACCATTGTGACGAAGTGATAAGACTTTACATTTGGTAACGTTGAATTCAATATCATTGGAGACAGACCATCTGTGGGCTTCGTCAAGGGCGTTCTGAAGATCACATGGACCTTCTGATTCCACTTCGCCTGTTCGCCGAGCTTGGCATTTTGTTTGCAAACGTTTCATCACCAGGCGACGTGACATCATCAGTGCTTGTGAAGTGGCAGTCTTCGGTTGTGTCCGTCCGTTTATATGTGTTCTTCTCTCATTGTGTTCGACTGGGTTCGTGGAGGCGGGGTTGGTAGGAGGGGGGGTTGTCCATCCGTCCTGATTGCGGTTTCGGTCCGTTCTCAGGTCATGGCGTGACCTTTTTTGATGCGTCATTTGATCCTTGAGTTCCATTGCCGTGTACACGTGATCCACTTCAATGTGAATGTTGATTGAGGAGTGCCAAGCTTCGAGAAATTCCCTGACGTGTTTTGATCGGGCTTGGTCGATAATTTTCACTGAAGCGAAGCCAAACTGATGTCCTTCTTGATCTTCGTGGAGGGGAAATCAAAGATAGTGGGTCATGTCTCCTGACTGCCCCTTGATATTCACGGATACTTGTTGTCTTGGGAAGTTCTTGCAGTTTATTTTGTAGATAACACTGCTCTTGTCCTTCTCCATTGTTCTCCTTCGGTTTTGACAGAAGTCTCCTCAGACAGGCGGTAGGTCTGTGGGCGACTTGGAGTTCATGCGACCTGAGCAGTCTTGCCGTCATTTCCGAAACGTCCTTGATGTACAGCACGGTAGTTCTTGTTCCCGATTCTCCGTCTGTTGTTTCTTTCTTCCTTTGGGTTAGAGTTCTTTTAATGAAGTTGCGGGTGTAGCCGTCGCGAGCAAATACTCTGCGGAGATATCTTTCTTCGTTTTTCTTGAGTATGTCGATGATGCAGTGTGTTTGGATTTTTCCGAACAAGGTTCTAA
>UZAN01050896.1:9578-19727 GCA_900618425.1 Echinostoma caproni | reverse complement strand
AAGAAATGCACCTCTAAGGCCATTTACATCAACATCACTGTTCACGTTTTTCCTTTTTTTTATTGTCCGCAGAGAAGACGAATTCCTTGCCACAGAAACCTTGTATTTTTTTTCGTTTGCAGGATTTGGGAAGCGAAAGTCTTGTTTAAACATGTAATCTTAGCCTTAATAAAGTTAGAATGGTACTTTACAGCAGACGGATGGTGAGATTTATACGAACACTACATTACTAGTTCTGTGTTCGTTTTCCCATTTTTGCGATTGCGAAGAATGAACGAGGTCATGTGCGTATACCTTAAGTAGAACTTTAGTGAGCTGGTATTGATTACTGCCTTTCAATGCCCCCTACCTGTGCATACTATTGATCAATTGAAAATATAGGAGTAATTATAAGAAGTAGAAAAGCAGAAAAAAATATCAAGATGAAAGTATGGAAGGCGTATATGAGTGTACGATATCCATCCTAATCCCTAATCCATAACCAATAATTTAAAGTTAGATGTCTAACGGGATCTATGAGATCAAATTATCCGATCAAATTTTTCATACCAGTGTATACCAGTGTAGATCTTTTTTTTGTTTGTTAACAACTCCTAGCCTTGGTGAACACTTGCACTGAGCGGGATCGAGCAAGGCGGACTCGGATTAGCACTGAACACGTACCAAATACCGCAGTTAGATAGGACTAAGAGGAACTGTCATTCTATTCAGAAAAGCTTGCCAATAAATTTCACACGTGTCAGCCAATCAGGGACCGATTTTTGTTGTCCAACCAGCATCGGTTTGGTCAGTTTGTTTGTTATCCGGCATTCGTCCAGACCGATCGGAATCTGCGTTGCCTAACTGGATGTCTGGAAACTGTATCCGGTTGCGTGCTTACTACTTACTGGCCGACCGCGCTGCACGATCACCACAACACTGCACACCGAGAAAGCGTATCCCGGTTTATGCGGTAGTCACATATGCAAGCAGTGGAATCAAAAATACCCGGTTGACTTGATTTACCTTTACGCTGTGGAATTAGGCAGAAATTTCGTAGCTCCTTCAGTAAAGACTGGTACTGCTTTCTTCCCTCACTTAGCTATAATTCCCTAGGCTCCAAATGTTTTGTGGACAGTGGAACTTTGATCAACCAATCGAGGTGCCACTCATGATGCTCACCAGTTTGAAAGGTGGTGGAGTGGGGGGGGGAGGAACACACCACCAAATAATATCATTTTGAGTGGAACAGAATGTAACAAAAAGACTTGTTTTTAGTGATCCTTCTAATTTGGCTAGTACATCAAGATTCAGTTTCACTTTCCACAATCATTAATCATGCACCTTTATGCACCGGTCTTGGTTGCTATTTTTTTGGCTGCCCATTTGAATAGAAGAGCAGAATGAAAATTGGAATTTTCGAGAGCGGAGTCAAAGAGAAGATGGAGAATTTATATAGATTGCAGTTACAAGAATACCGAGTAAGTGAGCGAGCACTGTTGTTTGTGACATTCAATCATATCACTCAGAATCTCTAAGCCCCGGTTACCGTGATCTCAATTTATGTTACTCCGGTAGTAAAAGAATGATGTAGGAAAAATTGATTAAATGAGAGCTTGGTCAATCATTTCACATCTTTTTGTCCCTCTCTCCCGCGACCTGAAATAATTTCATTCTCTCTGGCCTTCTCTACGATTTGATTGGATGATTTTCCGTGATTTGCGCAGCTTCGAGTCCCTCGGTTTGACAGGAGTCTGTCGGATCACCGGCTCGTAGTGTTAGTGATGCTCTTGTGCTGTCACCTGTAATCCAGCCGTGTAATGACGGCATTCATGCTGTGCACAGTCAATGTTCACTAGGGCATAGTCAAAACTTGCGGTGATGAACAAGGTGCTGGTGCTCGCTCAGTTTGGTTGGGCAAGCATCATGACCTCTGTTGCAGCTGAACTATGCAACCGACCGAAGAATGAACCTGATCGATCATGAGGTTTTTGGACCGGCACATGAAGATAGATTATGAATTAATTTGGAAGAGAATCCCCACAGGAGAATCAGTCATGAAGTGACGTATCATTCGGGAAATTCTGAATGGAAAATTGTATAAGATGATGACATAGTGCCGACAGATGACTGGTCAAAGGTACAGACTCCAAGAGGTTCCCGAAAATGGATATCATAGTAAAAGTCGTTCGTATATGGTAAATCATTAAGTCAAATGTTGGAGGAATCAAGCTGGATAATCTGCTTTGATTGCTATTATAGTTCTACCACGGTAGTGATGGCTCATTGGTTTAGTCGCTGTCATCGACGTACTTTGGTCCGAGCTTCCAGTCCCGCCGCTGCCACCAAACTTTGTTGGTAGACAGCTTTGCTGTCATCCGGTTCAATACCACGCCTTATGTGGTTCACCACAGCATGTCCCAGGGCTTAGATCACCGATTTCCATGACGGAGCAGTAGATCTTCGTGACGATAGGTTTCGCCCCGTTTGCTGTTTACCACACAAATGTGTTATAAAAACAAACCGTGAGAGGTAATAACGATTTAGTTTGGTACTAAAATAAACGAGTTATGGTCATTACACGGTTTCACAAGAAACAATGAGAAAGATCTGATAAACAAACTGAAATCTACTGGATTTACATAAGATCGGAAAAGTAACAGACATTGTAAATCAAGACGGATGAATCTGTTCTCTTCAACGTGCTACTGTGTTGACACCTAAGTCCTCAAAAGACGACCAGGAAAATTGTCAACGACTGCAACAGATTACAATATTTTGTGTTGAAGATATCAGTAGAAAATAATTTCCGTCAATTGGAATTGGGTCAGTGGCAAGAACTTCGATTCCATGATCCGGAGCATCAACTGGAATTTAGCACGTGTTACCTGATATAGGCTGTCTGTGTGGTTAACGGTTTTCACGGATTTAGTAGCCATTTCCCGTGTCAGTGGTAAGGTTACAACCTCAACTACTTGGGCAGTTTACTGACTCTCAAGGGTTTCTTAGGGTCTGGTATCACTCACAGAAACAGTATTGTGCCATACGTCTGCTTCAACTGAAACGGGATAGAAAAAAATACATTCAGTTAGTCCTCGTGTTTAAGGTGACTCAGATCGCCTGCAAATGTTACAGGATAATATGATACCTGCTATCAGGATAAAAATAGAAACGGAGATCGGTACTGCGGTCTGGTTGCAATATGACAAGCAATGCGCCACCACACAATATTCTGGTGGTGAGAAATTTTCTCAACTGGGAATTTAACGCAAGGAGGATAAGAAAAAATGGCTTCCAAGATCACCAACTCTATCTCTATTTGCTTAACTTCTTGTGGGGGATCTGAAAAGTGAGAAATGAAATTCCCGAAAATTGAGCACGATCTGTGGACGGGGTAATCGCATTTGATTCATGTAGATAAAAAGGACTGTGATATTTTCACTATAAATGAAACAGCGTTCCCTTCAGCCCTAAATCTGTCTCCCGCTATCAAGCTACCTTTAATGATTTACCGGATCTAGTAGTTAACAGTCACCGCATTCCCAAAGCTGACTCTGTTAAAAACCTCGGAGTCTTTTTATCCCACAACCTCTCCTGGATCTTACATGTGGAGAGCGTTGACAACAAGGTTCGTAAACTCTCTTTTTATGGTTTCAGGCTTCGGAAGCTTGCTGTTCCCCGAAACGTAATTTTAAAACTTGTGGTAGCATGCATCCTCCCTCATCGGTTCCACTTTTCCCCTGTATTTTTTCTCGGCCTAAAAGAAAAAGATCTCGTATTAATTTCCAGGTCTATTAAACTCCCGTCTCGATGTAGCGGCATAACCAGAGAAGTTCTGATTGGTTTTATTGTGTGCAAACATATCGACGCATGGGAACGATTAGTTGACCGAATCTTGAACAACGAAGATCACTGATTGCAAACAGAACTTGTTAAATCCACATCAAACCCCTGTACCCGATCTCATTATAGGCTGCTTCCCGCACGCACTGTCGCGTACAGAGACAGCATCCTCCCTTTTCTTGCTCGCTTTCTGGTAAAGCGGGCATCAATTATTACAGGTTTGGTTGAACACATCATGAGTTGGTTCATTTATTCATTTTTTTATCCGTCACTATCGTCTTCTTGTGTTCAGTTTTCTGTCGTTTTTTTTAAGATATATATTTTTAAATTAACGTATTCGCACTCGGATACCATTCACCTCAGCTCCACTGTATTATCGTGAAAAATCACTGAAAATTCACCCTACGGGTGCATAAAGCTTAATTTGACTTGACTGACTGACTATTTATTTATTACAAGCAACTCTCAAGATGAACATGAAATTTGAAAAGGCCCGCAGCTTTTGAAGCCAAATAATCGAAATGAAACACGGCCGGAAAAAAGTCGTCACTGTTGGTTGTTCATAAATTTCGAACTGCACGATTTGTACGACGGTCTAAATGGAAAAAATTTTCTCTATCGCTATAGTTCTTCCAAAATGAAAAAAGAAACACATGAATGACTTCTGTGTTGTTAAAACGTTGACTACATGCTGTCTCCCTCAAAATAGTTTCTTAATGACTCTTGAGTTTAGCTGCCATAGATACTACCGCTTCAGATAGTACAAGCGCAACAGTCTGGTACGCGAACGTAAAGTGTCTGTCTCCTCCATCGCGGGTTGAAAACCAATGGATCAGGTCATCATTTGATCTTCTAACTGTTTGTTACGAAAATATTTATTGTCTTTGTCAGCAGACAAGCTATAAAATGCGAAAACCGGAAACAAAAAACTTGGACATTTGGTCATCCGGACGTACCAATCAACGGATTTATGAACGCAGGATTCAAACCCAGATTGAATAAACCGATTGTCAAGCGAGCTGAGGATAAACGCAATCTGACTGAAGATTTAATGTGCATTGAAATCGTAGGGAATCAAATACCATATCGATCTGCATATGTGGACCTGAATAGCACTTCGCACATTTGGATCGCTAAAGTCACGATCACCTTTGCACCCGTGTGATTAGTAACAGTAAGGGGTGGGTGGGTGGGAGATCATCATCATAGCGATCGATAAGTCCTGAAGCGCATGTGCGATTGGTCGAATATTTACACTTCTCAACGGATTATCACCAGTTACGTGATCAGTGTTGGAAAATTCAACTTCCAACCCCTAAACTCCTATGTTACACATACTAAATTCATGAATTGACTGTCTGCCCATGTTATGTCCCTGAATTGTATAATGTGCGGTAATTGGCCGGTAGATAAAGCACTGAAAGCTAGCTTTTTAGCCCCACCTTTGTTTTTCAATAAAACTATCGAAATTACTTACTCATCTACTTTCATTCGATAGTAAATGCATTCTCAGTAACTGAACATGGCTCTTTGAACGGATAAATATTTCGCTTCAGGCATTTACCTATATGTAGTTCGATTAGTCAGTAGAACAATACACGGTCTAGGCTTATGTTGAATCAATGTCTGTGTGTAAAGTTATCTGTTGACAACAAGCTGTGCGGTTACGATAATTGGATAGGGAGAAATGGAATGAAAAATGTGTGAACTGGAGATGATGATATGAAATGTGTTAGTACAAAATGAATAAACCAGGTGTGAATGTTTGCAAAAAAGACAGTGNGGGGGGGTTGGACGGGATGGAGAGAATAGAAGGTGTTACATAGAGATCTGGATAATTGTTATTATGGCCATGGTAACATTGAGGCTTGAAACAGATTACGTTATTTGCACAACTCCGGTTTCATGATCCTAATTACTATGGTTTCCGCAGTTGTCAGGTTCTTTCTACGTAATCCTTTGCCGTGGTTCTTAGGTGCAGTGAAGAAATCTGTAAATGATTTTCCTGGGTCAATCCTGTGTTCACTGTCGATCAAGTGTTGCAGGATTGAACTGTTCAGTCTTCTCATTGTTCCTTTTCGAAGGGTGGCCGGACACACAACGAGGCGTTTGTCCAAGAGAATATCTGAACACTGTCCGGAGTTGTGCAAGCAACGTAATCTGGTTCAGACCTTGATGTTACCATGGCCATAATAACATTTACCCATATCTTTATGTGACGCCTATCCTCTCCCTCACGTTTCGCCCCACTCCTCATTCACTGTCTTTTTTGCAAACATTCACACCTGTTTTATTCATTCTGGACTAACGCATTTCATATCATCATCTCCAGTTCACACATTTTTCATTCCATTTCTCCCCATCCAATTATCGTAACCGCACAGCTTGTTGTCAACAGATAACTTTACACAGACATTCACTCAACATCAGCTTAGGCCTTGTATTAATCTACTGAATAAATGTTACTTTTCTCGAATTTGCGCACATACTAACATATCAGTGTTTTGAGACATCAAACAGTCATATTCGAAGCGACCCAAGTCAAGTTTTACTACTGCAGATGATATCAGTAGTTGAACTATGCGGATCGTTACAACAAGTTTTACGGTTACCTGATTCCGACTATGGTTTTCTGATTGGTGAATATTCCCTCTCTCCCTCCCTGCACGGGAAGTGCAACACGTGATTCCTTCACTTGATGCACAAACAAACAGCACACAGACACTCTCTCTCCCCGGTCAGTGAGTGCATCTGTGAATTCTGACTACCACACACGTAGCGATATGCGAGCACAATTCATTAATAATAGATTATGATTATGGCCACAGAATACGACCCCGATTTTTCTTCTAGTTGAGAACCGAAAACGCAACAGGTTACTTTCGAGTGTCAGATTTTGCGGTAAATGTGCATGCACCTACAAGATGGAAGATCACGTGATGCCATTTGATGAATCCTTCTCTGGCTTATCCTGTTTCATGATTGTCTATAGATCTACGCGACGGATTGTATGTCTAAATAGTAAACCTAACATTTTCATCTCGACTGATTTTGAAAAATAACTACTTGATACCCCTAAAGTGTTGACCATAATGAGCATTCTAGATAATGGTTGTCAACAAGTCAATCCTAGGAATCATAGGTAGACAAGTCTCAGACTATCCTGAAAGTGTTTTATTCGTTTCTTTCAATGCGAAATACGGAAACCAAATGAGATAGAAATCTAAGATGAACTAAATACCACTTCGATCGATTAGTGCGATGTTGATTTGTAAAATCCTGGCTCCAAATCTCCCAACTGAGAAACGGGACTGGTGAAAATGGTTTAGTTCAACCGAAGCACGCCTTGCATCCGGTATGTGCAATAGTCATTTCTTGTCTAGTTATCACTAGACTGCATTATTGGATGTGAATTTTCTTCAAGAAACACCATTTTTAAATATGAGAAAAGAAAATTCAACCGAATTTGTATTGTTCAGCAGTGTCTTACCCCTCCCCCCTCCAAAAAAAAGATTAACGTGGAATCATTCACATACTTGATGATCAAGAAAAGGCTGCCTGAAAAACAATTGAAAGGATGGATAGTCCAAGAACTACGCTGACAGTTTGTAAATGATATGATTTTACTCCTCATAGTGTCCCTGATTATGATGAATTATGATTCTCGCATATGAAATAGTATAGCAGTCAAACCACTGGTATAGTACTTACAGCACTGTCAGCATACAGAAAATGATCACCCCAGTGGGCTTAGAAGAAAATCGGCTAGGTTACTGATGTTACTGTTTCGAGGTCAGAATACTCTCTTTTATCCAAAAGTGTTTATCTTTCAATCATCTCTTCGATCAAGTTCTTCCTTCCTCATAACCGGTGAGTGGAATTGATTGATGAATACTTCATTATTTTGATTCTTGTGCTGTCATCTGAATCAAGTGTGAAAAGATTTTATGGGATTCCATAAGCTTCAGCTTAGTGATTTATCCATGATAAAAATTTGAATTTAGTAAGAAATTTGTAAAGGATAAATGAAGTAAAAATATATGAATAACATATCCGATGAATAGCAGAAGCTACAAGTCCATGCAACGGCTTCCTGGTTTGTTCTGTTCAGCGGATCAACACAACTAATACCAGGGGGTACTACTCACATTTGTAAGTAGTACAGTTGAGGTGCACAAAAGGCTACTATGGGCGGATTCTCAAAATGCTCAAGAATAAACAACACCTCTCGAGGAACGAATAAGTGTGTTTAAAACTGTATTTATAGACAAGGCACGTCTGCTGACGGACTGTTCCATCAAATAAACCGCTTGCTTGTGGAAATTACGATTGACCTGTTCCAGATTAGGCGTTTCGTTTCATGTAATCCAATTTAGTGATATTCTGTTGTTGTCGACTGACAGCTCCCCTCGACCTGACAGTGACCTTAAAGAATTATAAAACAGACCGCATTATATATATATATATCAAAGGGGAAATTCGTGTGTATAGAGCAAATAAACTGAAAAACTAGAAAGCACTGGATAGCTGTCTCAACCTGATTGGGTCTCATCAGCAGAGAAGCGAATCCATCTACCGAACTGGGAATCGAACCCGGGACCTCATGGGCAGAACGCAACCATGCTACCCACTAGACCACCCGGGCATCTGATCAGACCGTATTTATACGTCACAATAACCTTGTGTGCAACACCGGATCACCAGTGGATAGACCGCTTTTTCAGAGTCAGTCCAATGAAGAATCATTGCTTTGATTCGATGTTTTGTAAGTGGGTTAGATACTACTAACCGCAACAAACGTGACCTGATGGTCTTGGTAGAATATTTCATAATAAGTAGTATGTGAACGACTGCACAAAATTTTCCCGGAAGCACACGACCGGTTTCGCGATTCTTGCCGCTCGTCAGGCATGCGTATCCGGTAATCTTTTGCCAGTTCATTCATATAATTGGACCCAGGATTACCGGATTACACGATACGAGCGGCAAGAACCGCGAAACTGGTCGTATGCTTCCAGGGAACTTTTGAACATTCATTCAAATACTACTTATTATCAACCAGAATTTGAAGACAATCACCCATTAGGTCAACGTTTCGATTCATCTCTATTTACAATTTTCTTCAAAAATGACTTTTGAGCCAAAAATGACGACCATTTCGGGCAGTGTTTTTATTCGGCAACGAGAACGTCTTTTTCGGTCGGATATTGCTTTGTGTTGCACTTGTTCGATAAAGGCAAACTTTTCAGAAAAACAACTCGCGTATTTTGTTTTAAACTTCCATTTCAGTTTGCTTTGCCCGGTTCAAATCGTGCGCTTTTAACACCCACACAGTGAAAGCATGCTGCTCTATGGGACAAGCAGTGCCAGAGAGAGAAAGAGAGGATAGATGGCCAAACGTACAAACACACACACCACCACCGGGATAAATGGGATAAATGGGTAAACCGACGGACAATGAACGCGGTTCAAAGGGGTGAACTGGAGATCGCAGATTAATTTCGCGCTCTCTCTCTCTCTCTATCTATCTAGCTATCTCGCCCGCTCGCTCAATCGCTCTACGAACTCAAAAAGTCAATAAGCCATTCAAGTGTAGCAATTGTCTAGTGTTTACACAAAAGAGAACAGCACGTTTTGGTTGACTTTTATGTCAAAGCAATTTGAATATCGGCTTTTTTTGTCTTTCAATACCTGTTTGAGTCGATTTACGATTTCCTTATGTCACGATCCTCGTGTATGCAAACGTACGGAATAAACTAATCGATTCCGATCGTGAATTTGAAAACCGCAAAGACCAAATGGGTATGTATTTACGACTAGTTGCCGCAATCTACCTACCCCTGGCCCTGTCTATCTATTCGATCGAACTGGATATTATGCAATAGATACAGTTACATATTGAGCACACACACATACGTCTATCTATCTGATCGTGCGACTGCACAAGCCAAGTTATCCGCTAGGGTCCGGTTCGTTCTTCTTAATGGATTCTTTTTTCAAAGTGTGCTCTATGCACCCGATTTTTCACAATAATACAGTGGAGCTGAGGTGAATGGCCCTCGAGTGTGAATAGGTTAATTAAAGAAGAAAAACGACAGAAAACTGAACGCAAGAAGACGATAGTGACGAATAAAAAAAGCGAATAAATGAACCAGCTCATAAGATGCTCAACCAAACCTGTAATGATGGATGCCCGGTTTACTAGAAAGCGAGCAAGAAAATGGGAGGATGTTGTTTCTGTATGCAACGAATACAGGAGTTTGACATGGATTTGATAAGTTCGTTGTGCAAACAGTGATCGTCGTTGGAAATGTTTATGATAACCAA
>UZAN01050895.1:0-19727 GCA_900618425.1 Echinostoma caproni | reverse complement strand
CCACGAAATAGTTAAATTCAACACATCCTGTGATCAAGATGCTTCTTCTTGCTCTCATGAAATATATTATACGTAGCGATTTAAGTGATCACTGGTAAGAAATGTGTTAACCAGTGATGACAATGGATAATGGTGGTTCTGACAGTTAATTTTCTGTTTCAGCCTAAATACGTAACTACGGTAACAATTTTGTTGACCTTACGTGAGCTGTTTCGTTTGCTAATGCGTTTACCTTTTTACATCGAGTCTGTGGATGACAGGTTATTTCCACCACTCTACTCTGCATACTGATTCAATAGTCAGTAGTAATAATAAAAGTCATAAATCTCTGTGTTCGTTGAATGGTTTTCTTCAATTTGGGCACATCCCACTGTGGTTAATTCAAATGAAACGGGTGAATAAGTTTTAAGGGTTGTAAGTAAATTATGTTGTNGTTTTCAGCACATTATAGGTAGGATTATTTCAAAAGAGCACAGGCAAATAGGTCGCTACCCGATCACAAATTAAAGGACTACTGGGTTTGTTTTCCTCAGTGGACACCCTCTGAATAACTCAATACACGTTTCTGAAGCGTACTACTGAAAGAGCATCTGGTAGAAACAATGTATGCAAGTTAATTAAGTCAATGTTTCTTGACAAACTGTCAGAATTTCTAATGAGGATTTGCTGACCTTTTATGTGCATGATAAAGTTGGTTGGACCGAGAAATGTGATAAACTGGTTATTTTCATTCTGGGTGCTCCAAAACATCAAGATTAACGAATATTAAATGGCTAAGAGAACAGAGATAACTTGACTGTCATCTACTAGTGTGAACCAGCAGCTCAAGTTCTATTGAATTGCCCTCACCTATTTATACTTTCATCTACATAGTTGTGCTTCCCTCCCTTCATATTTTGCATGCTCTTCATGCACAATTATACTCCGTTCAGCAAGTTTCCTCATCATATTCACCTTGGTATCTAGGTTGAGCACCACGATTTCCTGAGGGTCAACTTCGATTCGAAAATACTTGGTTACACTGCAAACTGGTATGTTTCAAATGTGCCCTTGGACCCGGTTGGTCCTCGGCTTTGCAACGGATCCACCTTCACAGGTGCCGACACAGCGACAGTTGCATTTTCGTAAGCACACCTCCGGTTGAGAGGTGCGTGCATCCAATTTCCAGATGCGTTGACCGCCTACATTCCATCATTTGCCCTTCAGCACACACACACACACCGTCTGCCTTTCTCTGATAGACCTCACTCACACAAAACTCTCACTGTTTCCTTGCCTGTCCTGCTTTGGTTTTTCTCACCAGCACACAAACGAACTGCACACCGGGTTGCATGCAGATCCGAAGATCACATGATCGCGAAAATACAATATGGCTTTTGCTTCGGGTCTACTGTCTGGTAGCGCAAGGACACAGACGGTCGTGCATCCAGCTAATCTAGCTCATTGTTGCTATTGCTGTTGTTGTTGTTGTTGTTGTTGTTGGTCAGCGGTAACGCGGAGAGCATGCATGATCTGCATCGACTGTAGAGATGATGTCGAGAGTGCATACATCCGAGAATTAACCACTGGTATACTCGAACACTCCGCGCCCCATACGTATATACGCGTCTGTCTGTGTGTAGCCATGCCCAAGGATGTGCCGTAAGTATGGATCTTAAATACATTTGTTCATCCGTAGGCTCAGGTGTGTGCGCTGCGCAGAAATCGCCTCTGCCAAGTGTATCGTCTCACACACATACCCGGACCAAAGTGGTATCGCGTACCTCCATGGGTGCAATGTGTTCTCAAGAAATCGCTTCGCTTTTACCACAGCGTGCGATGCCAATTAACCAAGCACATCAAGACCGATGATAGACTTACAGGGAATCCAAGCTGGGGTACCGGAAATCAAGTTTCCCTTGTGGTTTTGGCACCAGGCATCGTTACGGTTCACTTGGTCAAACTGTGTTATTACGTTTATGCACATATATACTCAAACGTGTTGGTGATCCACTCGAATACGGTTTTGAACCTCACATGCATGTGTGATACACCCAGTGCTCGTCGATTGCCAGAACGATAAAAATTATGCGTTGTGTGTGTTCATGAGTTCATGTCCATCCATTCCACTACTGGTACTCTTACAACAGGATTTCGATTGTCATTGTTGTTTTCCAGGACAGCAAGTTGCCTCAACTTGTCAGTCGATCACAAGCCAAGTTAGATATTAAATAGAATGCTTCTATTGTTTTTGTCGTTCATCAACTAATAAGGCAAGCATAACCACCACAGCATTAATCGAAATGTGGAATCCGAAATATAAAAGTTACGTACAAAATCTTTTATGTGCTTGGATATCACCATTCGTAAAAGAAGTATGTTCCCCAGCATTACGATCACGATTGTTGAAATCAGTTCTTGTGTCCCCCCACACACAACCCTGTTTGTCCTGAGCATGTTTGTCAGTATGAGCTCCGTTCATCTAAGGAGGGGGTCAAGACTTTACTCTACTGCCTAATGTCTTCAAACGGGGGAACAGTAAGTAGGGCCAGTCTGAATGAGAGACTAATAATTGAGAAAGTTTCCGTATAATACCTCCTCATCAGACAACTAAGTAAATTTGGTATTATTTGAAGTGTGTATCTAGCTCCAATAACATTCATCTAGCCTGAATTTCGTTTAAAGCTTTCTATCCCACAGTACTTCTCAGTCGATGGTTCTTGACGTGGTATACGTCTCTTAAACAACCACTTGAGGATATCTGTTCCCATCGATGGATTTTGTGTTCTCTGAATTCCCTTCCTCGAATACGTAACTGTACAGAGGATTTTAAAGAATAGGAAATTAGTCACTCATTAGGCTGTCACATGATAGAAAGAAATAGAAAAAATTAGGCGATTGTAAGGGTTCGGAGCATCGCACACCAGACTAACACCAGACGTGGATGGTCATGCGATGTAAGCAACAGTGATGGAAGACCTTGTATCTTGTACTCTCAGCGATCATATTTCAAAAACATAATCGAGGATGATACGAGCGAAAACCCNATGAAGTTTACCATATGGGCTTGTTTCGCATCAGTTCTGAAGATTTGCGAGAAGGTTATTCTAGCTGCATATACACGAAGTAGGTTTTCATCCTTTGCCTGGACGTTTGCTTTGATTGAAGAGCTAAGACACCTGAAATCTTGGCTTGATTCAACATACTCTCCATTAATCGAGACTGGTTGTGTATCGGTAGAAGTTCTGACCTAGAATTTCTTGATTTTCGATGTGTTGATCTGTAGCGCAGTGGTCTGGGTAAGTTGATTGATACCACTGAAAACAGAATGGAGAACGCCCACGACGTCCCCAAATACGCTAACATCTTCCACAAAAACTAACGACGCACGTGATCTAAACAAAATTCTGGAGTAGTCGATGAGTACTTTTTGCATTATCCAATCTATGGTGCAGATGCACCGCACCGACGTGAGAGGGCAGCTTTTCCGACTCGAGAGTCTGATGTAAACTGAGCTATTTCTTCTTCATATGCACGGAAGTGAGCCCGGGGTGCCCGAGTGGTAACACTAAAAGCCTGATGAATTTCTCCGGCATCGGACCGCACCAAAANGAAAGTCGATGAGATACGCTATAGTAGATTGGTAGAACGTTTAGCGGTGTTTACGAATGTTATGAATAGTGAAGAGTTATTTAGGAAAGCTTCTTCTGCGGTAAACACCCTCCCCATGGTCCGGCCGATACGGGTATCTCTAGCAGCTGTGAAGCGGTTAAACAGTTTTGTCGTAATTTAGCCGCAGTGTTGAAGGGGCCTATGATGAACTCTCATCCTCATTTCCTGTCACCAGTGGAGTAAGTGGAGTTTCCCTATCTCTCCGTTTATCTTCAATATTACCATAGATGATGTTCTGTAAACGTGTTACATGAGGTAACGAACGCTAGCGTCGAGTTTCTTCCTAAAGACAGAGTCGTTGAATACGCAAGTGTCGATGATATTGCCCTATTGGGTGACAACTCACCGGAGATTCAAAACACTGAATCATTTGGCATCTGAGCTTGCTCGTTATGGTATGCCTATTGCACCTTCGAAGTGAAAGGTGTGGTTGCAAGATTAGCAGGAACCTGTTCTTGCACTTCCTTTGGGTAATCACACTCTGGAAGTAGTCGAAAGCTTTATCAACCTCGGCGGTTGCATGACACCTGGCGGAGGTGGGGTGAGGAGATCTCTCAAGCGCAATCAAAGCTAGATTAGCATTTACTAGGCTGTAGCATCTCTGACGCCGGCGCGACATATCCCTATCGCTGAAAGGGTGTGTGTATTACGCACCGGGGTACACAGTGTTTCTCTAAGGCTGCGAAACTTGGCCTCTACGAGCAGATCAAATCTAACAAATATCTGTCTTCGACAACCGTTGTTTGCGAAACATCGCCCGCGTATGGTGGGAGAATCTTGTGAGTAACGATTAGGTCAAACGACGTGTGTTAGGGTCAGATAGACCTCCACTGAGGTGACCGGGGCACGTCTTAATTTAATAATTTCAAAAGAGGACTGCTGGCATGAAGAGTGCTTTTTATCTGGAGGACAGCATCAGATAAGGGTAAATAAGATTACACAGAACGGAGCATCTAATTTTCAACAATTGATTACTATTTTCCTGACCTTTTCTTCATTTGCGATCGCCCTCCGGATAGTCCGTCTCATCTGTAGTTGCAACAGTAAATCCTGTAATCCAGCTGTGGATAACGTGGGAATCTAACAACTGCTTCTTGGTGCACACAAACTACTCACAAGGGTGAGTACTACCTCACAACATTAAGAATGCTTAAACAATGTCTGCCATACCGTAAGATATTTGCAAACATTATTCTGAACTGAAAGAAACAGCGAAATGGGAATTTGTGGACATTTGTGAGTAGTACACAAAAAAGGATGTGACTGGCGGTTTCGTTCAACGGTAAAAATGAACAAGACATCTTGGAGCGAATCGCTGTGTTCAAAATGATAACTACGGCCTTTTGCATTCATTATCCTGTTTGCTACTGGGAATTTCGATGACATGTTCCAAACGAGACTTTTTCTTATATCTACGCCAATTTATCCATACCCTAACTGTGGTTCTTATTAAACAAGCTTCCTCAAGACGTTACTGATCTTTTGAAAGTATAACCTTAATATACACTTATGTTTCTGCTTCTTTAAGTTCAGTGAAATGGAAACGTACGATTTCTTGACCTCGACGAAAGTTGTTGGTAAAGTATTACCCATCTACCTCATTGAAAACGTAAACTCAAGGAAAGGAAATACGATATATGCATGGTAAATATTTTTTACCTAGATTTTATAATCAGTTTTTTTCTGGCAGTTGTATTTCATAAGCTTATGTGACTTTTGACTGTCTACTGTCCCAGTAGCGTAATTCGAGGCGTGGATCGCCAAGGCTGTCTTCTTGAAGTAATAGCAGAGTGAGCCTTCCCCTCGTGAGAGTATTTTCATCATCTATCATGAGTCTGTTTGTATTGCTCCAAATCTCCACCCGTTTTCACACAGTGTATCTTGGGATGAGTTCAAAGTTTCACGCGTGCGATTGGTTCCAACAATTCGATCGGTGAGAAGTTTCAACGTTTCACCGGAAAGGGAATACCAATGAAAAACTGAAAGATTGCAACTTTTAAAGCGTGATCAACTTCCTTGTAGAGTAACAAATTATGCTACTTCGGACACAAGTCATCTCACAGGATTTGTCGAAGACAGATCGGCTTAACTATGTGCTGATACTTCCTTGGCTGAGCCAAGGAGGGGAGACTAATATGATGCGATCAGATAGATCCCCAATGGCTCGGTTCACCTAACTTGCGTTATAGGAGGATCAGTTAACAGACTGAAGTTGCATCTATTGGTGGTCTCTCTCAAGCCTGCGAGAACTGATTTGAAAGCAGACAATAAACGGGTAGCTGAATAACTGAGATGATTTCATTCTGACAAGGAATTCATTGTGCATAAAGTAGATGAAGCGTGAACTGAAAAGGTAGGAAACGCTGTACAGCTGTTTCGACCTTGTTGGATTTCATCGACAGTGTGAATCCATCGAACCAACTGGGGATTGAACCGGCTTTCTCATACACATCGACAACCTGACGCTTAATAGATCAGACCTCATGTGGACGGTAATATAGCACACCAACGAAAAGACTTTCGTTGAAAGCGTATGAAGAATCAACCAATAGGGCCCCAAGTTACAGTTTGCGTGTGACACTACATATACACCAAAATATTTTCATTTCATTCGTAACTCATCGATCTTTCAATGTTAAACAACTATAAAATGTGTAATCAACGAATGGTACTAGCGTAACGCCTGTTTCATTCACCCGTAGTTGATGCTCCTGACAAAAAGCGTCTGGACGGGTGAGTTTGCCAATGCTATGGCGTGCAATACAAACCTAAACTCAATCACTTCAGCAGAACTGTAGGACTCTAAAGTGAAAAAATCTTCCGTACCAGGAATGCAACCGTCTATGATAAGTGGTCAAATGAACTGCCTGAATTTCGATCGTGTGACTGTATTAGTGTATGAAGTATGAAGTCGGCAGGGACTAAAATGGCGGTTAGGGCTATTCAGTTGTTGTCACATTGTTTTCCTCATACTTCTTTTCATTCATTCATTGAATACCGCTTACTCCGTACACACACACACACATACACACACAGAAGCAAATCTAAGACTAAAGTGCACTGTGTGATACACTACGGTTAGGAATGAGTGTAAACTCACGTTCTGACGAGGTCACATAGCTTGCAGTATGTTAGCGCAAGACGTCATTAGAAAACATTCTGTTGTATTCACATTTGCTTTATTACGTCTTACTTTTCTTGCCGTGCGTTTCAGACGCGTGGGTAGACACCTGACTGCAGGATTGCTCCAGCGCGTTCTGACACTAACACTGCACTTAGGGCAGTGTGGATACACCGTGGACTACAGTCTTTCACCAGCTCTGTACAATCGATATAGTCCTGGTACCTCTGACTTTGTAGATGCAACGGTTTCTATGCCGCGCATCCTGTTGCTGTCTGGCTTACAAATACACGCTCACCAAACGCGCATGCGCGAATGGTTAGTAAAGCACACGTTTACGCGCGCGTATACACACACTGACATCGCGGAGACGCGTGTGTACCGGCGCCGAGGCACAGCGACGCAGTCGCATAGGTGCACCCCCAGACATTCACGTGCAAACTACACACACCAAGGAACGGCGCGACCAAACCGACTTTGTACGACGTATGCCCGCGTCGTGCAGTGCACACCTTGGCACCGCGTGTAGCGCGGCGAAACGCGGACGTATCCAAGTGGAGCGCGGTGTACGTAGAATGAATTGATCTTGTGTGCGTCTGTGTTTGTGTGTGTGCGTACGTGCGTGTGTGAGTATAGGCCGACTCGATGTGGATGGCATACATACATATGTTACTACACGTTTTCGTGTATGCAACCAAAACGCTCAATCGTACTAACACAATCGCAGTTCAAAGACACCACGTGTGATCAATCCATCTGGGACCAACTACTGTTTTGAGCTGGTCGGCTCCCGAAGCCTACACACATTTACATACACATACTAACACACACACTGAAACACAAACACAAGAGCCCGGATAACAGCGGCGCCCGCATTTAACTGACAATTAGGATTGAAAGCGACCGGTGTGTTGCGTAGGCATCAGAGCATAATCACAGCGGGCATCACCACCAACAGTGGTATTGGTTGTCGTCACCGTCATCGTCGTCGTCGTCGTTATCGTTATCGTCGTCACGGTCATAGTCGTCATCTTAGCCATGGGCACTATAACTCTTAGTTGGTCGGGGCCCATCGAAACGATCTGGTGACAGTCTGATTGATAGCGGAGCGAATTGAGGGATTGTTTGTGTACCTGTGTGGTGCATACTAAAGAATGGGCGTGTGTGTGGTCGTGTAAAGGGCACGGGCATACTTGAACAGTTGGAATGCATCCTGTCGTGGATCGTTTACCAGTTTGCCTTTATTCGTCTGTGCACATATCTGTGTCATGCAGCGGCGGGAATCTGCCAAGTATCATAGATAATCGCTCTTTAATTACACAGCCAGATTGTGCAAACAGTTGTAACCCATTTTAATAATCAAGTCCGGTTAGGGAGAGATAGAGAGATACGGCAGATGCTAACACGAGAGGCCACGTCTGCACCTATCGAATGGACAAATTGGGGCCAGTTGATGACTGTGTATGTATGCGGAGTGTTGGGGTTCAAATCACCGCCGTCGCATTCGATAAGAAATGGACTCAGGGTTACTAATCCCGACGAACTGCCTGTTTCGTTTCCTTAGCGGTTGTACGGTAACGTAGTCACTCCGCAAAGCCAGTACACACTCATACACGCACCCATATGGCATAAACACCAATGACAGTTACATCTGATGAGGCTCACTGTAGATGTTATATGAATAAGTCAATATGACACGATGACATCGGATTACCACCGAATACCGTACAAAAGGAGATAGCTGACGGGGTTATTTCCACGAACGAATAGTTTACACTACAAGGATGATGATCATGATGATGAGTGTTTACATTCAAAACAGATAGCCAAATTAAGCCTCAACGAGGCAACATCGTTCGTCAATTACAAGTGATTCTAACTAACTAGTCATTAGAAGTTAAGCTCACTCTTAATTGATCTATCATTATAACGCTGTCATATTGAACACATGTCGCCATAGTACTTCACATCGATCGTGTTGCATAGTAAACCGCTTAATGTGCTGGTCGGTGGAAAATGAGAGCTCGACGAGTCGTCCAAAGAATAAAAAACCAAAAGCTCTTCAAAAATCTTCGAGTAGACCGTAGTGAGATAGCGTTACGCAAATGAGTATTCAACATTCTTAATAATTCTTTAAAAGTAGGTTCTAGTGAGATCTGTCCGTCCGGTGGATTTACAGCAGTGGATTTCGAAAAATAACAGTCAGCCAACATCCACAGTGCTTGATCCATCCATTCATAACGTGAATCAAGATGCAGTCTGAGCGAAGTTGTTCCTATGGCTGCAACCACAGGGTGAAAACCGTTGATCTATTTGCCAACAAGGAAACTATCACTGAACTTTAGATTCACTTGATTGAAATCTTAAGTCCGAATACCATAATGTGCAGTTATTGAAACACTCAACGGCCTTAACCAATAGAAAAAGAAAAGAAAACACTGATTGTTTTCCACAGTCTGTCTATATGCATAGCTAGCAGCTTCAGCGAGTGTCACGGTGAGCGGTAAGCCAGTTTGGGTAACAAAGCCACCCCTAATAGTCAATGTTCGTATGACGATGATAGAACTCATTACCCTGAAGAAAAACCAAGCCAATTTGATCTGTTATAGAAAGTGCACCCATGGGGTTGTGGAACGCCATTACCGCTGATCTGAGCGCTGTCAATCATCTGCACATCGTTTGTAGCTTTGTTTGCTCAGATCTACTACAAATAGCTGGTGAGCAGACACACTCCCCGCAAACATTTCACTCCGAGCCGCATGTACGAACTCCGCGGTGTCGATTGATTCTGCCGATCGATCCGGTGTACTTCACCTTTCAAATGAAGTCGAAAATAATATCATAAAAGATGAAACAACCGTTCTAGGGAGAAATGCTACCTGTGTGGCGGAATTTTTTAAATTATAAATCAGACAAATTGATATAAGTTCCCCAGTGTCAGTCAGACGAGTTTCGTCTGGTAGCGTATCAGTATTTCTCACATAAATCTAAAGCAGGAGAGATTCATTTTTATGGTTTCAGAAATTAAACTTGATATGCTAAACAATATTGGTTTAAAACTGAGAGACGCCTGATATGATGCTGTAAAGTGAGCGTACTCTGGACTCTCCAAGCGTAGCAGAGCTGACACGCATGGGCAACACGATGTCCCCCGACTGTCATTCTCGCGACGCGAAACCATACGAGGCTGAGCGGTGACGGACGACGGGACGGTATGGGGGCGGGAGCAGCAAATGGAAAGACGGTGATAGATGTGGCTCGGAGGTTTACGACGAATCTGCAAAGCAGAAGAAACGAAACGCCATCAACCCAAAAGATCCAGCGAGAGACAAGGATTCAGGATATAATATTACTGATGTAGTTGCCAAAAGTTACGATGTTCACCAATTGGTAAGTTCAACGTCACGAAGTCCCACTATGTATGTCACGGTATTCCGCCGACCTTCGCTGACAATAACAGGCCATAACAAGGATAAACTTGATGGTTACAGATAAATCTCTTGGTAACTTCATAGTTCATAAACAGGAATGTTTCTTTCCCAGTTAGGAACTGGGACAATTAAGTGAGTTCAGTAACTGTGGTTTGAATACTTGAAGATCGATAGGGCTGCCTTGGATAGGAGACTACCATGGGAAGCTACTCCTGAAGTAGGCGATATAAAAAATAGAATCGTTTTTTCATGGTGTAGGGAGCTGTTTGTTCTGATGGAAAATGGGAGTTGGTTTTAATCGATGACTGGTCCAGATATATTTCATCAGTAAGTGAAGCCATTGAATAAAAGAGAAAGTATGATAACATATGGGCACTACGGAGAATATTTAAGAAGGAAAATATAAAAGAAGTCTCAAGATCGCAAAATTAGGCAAAACTAAAGATATGTCCTACAAATAACTTACAACAATGCATTCAGTAGCACATATAAAATCCCATTGATAACAGCGCACTCAGAAAGAGCCTGACATAAGCAGTAAACTTGGCTCTACATTTCATCTGGTCCGTGTAATCGTGAGTATCTTTCTGGGGGGATTAGATAGATTTTTGAATGATTTGGCCCGGTGGATTGAACTTCAATTTGCCAACAAACATATATATGTTTATTTATTATATTCTAGTTTCACTAAAAGCGATCAAAGAAGGTCCAAAAAATAAGTGAACAGACTTTCCTGTATCATCAGTTTATCCCCTGAGGCGAGGACGGAATGTAAGTAATTGGGAACTAAATATTCCACTCTCTGCGACTAACACCATTAAAATAAAATAAAAGTAGCAGAGGGTATGCTCAATAATCCACTCTTTCACTCATCGAACAACAGGTAGTCTCATAGTTCTCAACCCTAAGTTTGGAAATCCAAAGAAAATGGTACAGTTGTTGACGCGATCCACAGCTTAAGTGTTTCGGGGTTGAAGATAAACTTAAACTGTGAGTGACAGGAGAAGGCAACAAGATGATTGGACAGGTTAGATAATTGACGAAAAAAGGGAGCACATCTTCCGTCTTTAAAATGCTTTAAATGTCAATCGTGACAAAGGCAAGAGATAAGGCAAGTATGTAGTACATCCGTAGGATTGCAAAGATAAAGCCGGAGAGCAAGTCGGGTAAACGCGACTCTGTTACCGAAGCAGAGAAGAGGTGATTCAAGATAAAGGCGATCAGGGAGCTACGCGTCACATATATTCATGATCAAAGTTCAATGGTCATCCAGATGGTAAAAGACCAATTCGTGCGTCGTTGAAACCTCTTTTCGAGTCCAGCCTACTCGGATTTGGTCAGGAAACAACCAATTTTTTCGCTTCTGATTGCGCCTTCCAGTTTTGCCACCATTACCTTAATGATATAGAATAGTGAGAAAATTTCTATTCCTAGAGCAGCGAGGGAGTCAGCTCTGACTCAGTTTTTCGAATGAATTCTGCTTAGTGAAACGTGCGAAACAGGGGACTGTTGACAGCAAGATGGGTAAACGCGGTTCTTGCGAGAACAGAACTAAAAGCAACACGGGGAACTATGGAACATTGCCATTATGGACTAGAATACACACTAGTCTGTACACCCAGTGAACTGTTGTTTTTGGTTTCACTATCCTGGTTGTTCTCAAAAGCGCTATGCCAAATAATTCTGGATTACAATGATCAGATGTGTAGTATCTGGTCTGAATCGTCAACTGTGCAATACCTGTGTGATGGCGTTATCGCTGAAGTTGTCGTATACTATGTTGAATGCAATATGCACAACCATGTAACTAATCACCCCACGAACTACGCTCTACGTGTTTCAGCGTTTATTGACTTGCTATGAAATAGGTAAGGTAAATATTTTTGTTCATTTTTATCTGTTGAAGTTACAAACGTACATTCGACTTTCAGAAAGCGGGCAGCTGGCATACAATGATTGGCTGCATTGGCCAGCATAAAACCTCAATGTGCTACACACTTACCTTATCTCTTGCCTTTGTCACGATTGACATTTAAAGCATTTTAAAGACGGAAGATGTGCTCCCTTTTTTCGTCAATTATCTAACCTGTTCAATCATCTTGTTGTCTTCTCCTGTCACGTTCACAGTTTAAGTTTATCTTCAATTCCGAAAACACTCAAGCTGTGGATTAGGACATTTTCTGTCGATTTCCATGCTGTAAAATTAAGAACCGTCAAACTAACTACTACGGGAGTTTCATTTCGCTCTAGCTTGTCCTCCCATTGATCTTTACCTTATGAAGCTTAATCCTTGCTATCCATTTAACAGGAAACCTGAAGACAGATTTTTTCCGTGCTTTTGGTTTCAATATCTGTCTAATATTCTTAGGAAATTGGTTAGAATATGGTGACGCTGAGTGCTTTAACACGATAAGTATCTTTGGAGAAACAAATTTGCAAAATAAATGAACACCGAAGAAATCCCAGAAAACAAAACAGCGGTTGATCTGTGCTTCTTTTTCAAACCCCAAATAAAACGTCCCAAATTCACCGATTTTAAAAGGTATTTACTTCAATAAATCATTCGTGTTTGTAGTGATCATTGATACCGCAGTCTTTTGCATAAGTTTCCATTGGTCTGTTGGTACCGGTTATACTCAATTTGTTGTGGTGGGTAGGCCATTTGTGACAACACTGAACTGTATTCATTTCTTTGTTTCTCGATTTCAAGGCTTCTGTTTACAAAAGGATATATTTGGGCCGGTCCTTTATCACACGTATTTGCACTTACGTCGAAATTCCTTTTCTGTATCTATTTGCTCTTTTCCCATATGGACCTAGCGTATATTGGCCTAATTGCTTGTGTATCTTCAAAGTCTATCCCTGTGTTTTCCACCGTTTTCTGAACCCGGAAACTATCCTATCTATATAATGGTTTACAACCCATGAAAATCTTTATATATTGCCTCCTGGTTGCAACCGCAAAGCGTTGACCAAACCGTCTTTCCTCATGACCCAAGACACATGTGCTCAGAAGAGCGTCTCAGGTGTAATTTATTATCGCTGGTGTTGGGTATTATACTGTTTGATGAGAAATAAACACCTGCTGACACCGCAGATTGAAAGTAACGCAGTTGCCAGTTTGTCTTCCTTAAGCCAATGGGTCAACCTTTGAAAACCCATTTATTGTTGATCTTGATCTATCCCTGCCCAGCGGCAAGTTGTGCAGAAACACTAAAACCAAGCAGATGTTCAATGAGCTTTTTACCGTAATCTACCGGTTCAAATGCATCCAGAATAATCCCGATATTGGCAAAACAAATTTTCACCCGATGAATGAGTCATTGAAAACATGGCACAATAAATTTCGGATTGGGAAGAAACACTTCTAGGGGATGTATTAAAAAATATCACTAATCTGGTCTGTTCGACTGTGATTCGACCGACGGAAACCGGTTATTGCGCACGTATGAATAAATGTCTAAACCCGCGAAACTGTTATTCCTGGACCGGAATGTACTGATCACTGTTTATCTCGCTCTCTAAAAATAAGCCGCCATATTACCATGGCATCTATGTTTCGATAACTCCTACATACAAACATTATATACTACTACTACTACTACTAATACTACTAATACTACTACTACTACTACTACTAATACTACTACTAATACTACTACTACTACTGCAATGATTCAACAAAGTAGTATTTGGACCAGGATAGTTGTTTATTATGAAATAACGGGAAATAGCGGTAAATTAGAAGACATACACCAAAATGTCTCATTTGGAACGAGTCTTCAGAATTCCAACACACGCGCACAGGATAGTTCATGGAACGGTGCACTATCAGATGCACATTCTTGTGGTTGCCATATACGGGATACAGCGATTCACTCCAACAGGTCTTGCTCATTTTTGACCGTTGAATGAAACCGCCAATCACATCCATTTGCGAATTACCCTTAAATATGAGAAGTACGTCATAACACTCCTCTGCATGCAGCGAGCAATGACATCTTTCTTTTGAAACTTCGAACGGTTTTGTCTTTTGGTTGAAAAAATTGTCGACTTTTCATGACTAATTCGTGGTGACCTGGCCAGTAGGTTGATTTCTGACAACTCGTTGGTGTACGGTTATGGCCCCAGGGCCATCCATCGTGTTCACTTTCATACAGACACCTGTGGCCGTTCGGCTCCTGAACTTTGTTCACTGGATGTTTTCCTTTCCGTATTCTACATGACATCACTAATCTGGGCAGTAAATTTCGTGAGCCAAGGTTGCCTCCGACATAGTGCTTGTACTTTGCTTTCGACAATTTTACAGATGTGTATGGTTTCCGTTACACTTGTATTTTTAGCTTGCTTATCATTTTGTCTGGGAATTTGATACAATTTCGTTTTTCCGGCACGTTCTCGATAGAAATAGTCTGATTTGTTGTGCTGTCAAACCACGGTCTGTTTTCGCCTCAAGTCTCCATAACTGTATCCCAATATTCTGCTGACTCAGTTGACTGGGGTTTTGCTAGAAAAACCTGCGGCAGCACATTTGTCAATCAAACTTTACCCTTTCGGATCTCACATCTCCACGTGGACCCAGGGCTGAACAACGTTGAGCCATTCCAGAGGGAACCTTGTGCGGGGACAACGATTTGAACGAAATCAGGGGTTCTCTCACGGACCACCTGCCTACGGATCTGTCATTTCCGATCAAGCATACATAGGTACATGCCTAATTCTGTTCAAATGGGACACGATGTAACTTCGGTTCGGCTTGACAATGGTTTTGGTTTTGCTCCGCATTATTTGACTCCAATCGCTCTTGACACTGTCGGTCTTCGGAGAGCTTACTTGAGCGTCTTTTCTGCTTGGTTTATTAGATCGAAAAGCTATAAACCTTTCATTTGCCGTTTACGATCGTGAAATTTGCACAAAAACAACAACAATAGGGACAAGAACCGGAAAAGGAACAGGAACAGGAACAGAGACAGAAACAGGGACAGGGACAATGATGACGATAATAATAATAATAATAATAATAATAATAATAATGACAACAAAATAAACAAAAACTGTTTTGAACAACAGCAGATAATCAAAAACTGCTTTTTAAGGCAATCATATATTGTCATGTTAGTCAGTTTACATACAACATGGTGAATTCCATATGCCTCTATGAGTTTGGTGAGTGATCCAAATGTGAAAAGATCAGTGCTATCGGTGTGGTCTCGTAGCTCAGCTAGTAGAGCGTGCGCGGTACAAACGCGTAGACGACGTCCATGCGTGGGTTAAAATCACAGGGAGGCTAATGAACTTTTCACAATCGGTCTCAATCATTTGGTGATTGTTCTTACGGCGATCGATTGGAGTATGGAGTAGGTAACAATGGCTTCAACTTACCTGTCGAGCCAACTCCGTGTTTCACGGCACAGGCGAATTGGATTTCTGGTGTTTGTGGTGACTGTGGCCCATGTAGATCCAATTAGTACTTTTTCGTTCCGTTTCGCAGTACGCGCGGTATCTGATGCACTGTGTTGAACTCAGATACAGTGATGCATCCACTTGTTACGATTAGTATGCATACATTTGTATACGAGTGTGTGAGCGCTGACGCGCGCACTACTTCAATGCATGCGTACACACATCCGGTCAGTTGCGAGACAAATTTGTCCTGTCCACGCATCCTCGATAGCACCTTCGGGACTTGGCCCAGGGAACCGACCGGGGAGGGGTTACAACATGTGTCCCGATCGGTCACACAAACAGATCAGATTGTAAGCCCGGCTGGAACGCATTTGTCGGATTAACAGCACACTCCAACGTTCGTTCGCCTGCGCAAAGGCGTAGTCGTCGATCGTGCGACCGCATATGTAGTCAATCGCACGATCAGGCGGACAGATGGTCGGTCGGTTGGTCGTTTACTCGGTCGACTGGTTGCAGTGGGCCTTAGTGAGAACCAGTGTGAACAACATGCGTACATGCATGCACACACTAAGTCATCCATCCGTCCGATTGGAAAGAGAACCACCAAAATTGTCTATTAGCACCACTCTGAGTGTTCCAAACGCGCGTGATCCTCCTTGTTCCAAACTGATCGTGTTTGTCAGTCGAGGACTGGTTGTATGCACTTACGTCTGTATTATGGGTATGCTTGTTCGCTTTGGTTGCATGCGTCTGTCCAAAAACCTACACAGTCGGACACCTACACTGCTACTTACACACGTCCCAAATCGGATCAATCGACTCAGGCCAAGCAGGCGCCGACGTCGTCGCTGTTGGGATGTGGGACGCCGTTATTTGTTCATAGATTCAGCGATGGTTCATGGGAGGAACAAAACTAGTGGACGAACAAATGGACGCATGGACGAACGAACGAACGAACGAACGAACGGACCGACGGACGCACACAGACACAACAAAGCACACCCAAGGACCGACCGACTAGTAAACGTGTGTACACACGTGGCCAAGGCCATCGATAGATCGTTGCTATCATCACGGTCTACGTTCAGTCTCGCTAGCGCCGACTGGTTGACTTGCCTATTCGCCTACCTGATTGTCCGATTGCTGGCTCTTGACTAGGGCGTATCCGGTACGCAGTGTCGTACCACGGGTTGCGACGCCTGCGCAGGCGTCGTGGGACCAGCCGGTCCAGGGCAAACATAGATGAATCGAACGCCCCGGTTGAATGGATTGAAGAACAGGCAGGCGGGCGAGAAAGCAGGCGCGGGTGGACCGATAACCGTCAGCACGCCCACGTTCAATCCACCCATCCGCCCACCTATTTGCCCACAGTTATGCGGTCAGATGTTAGTGGGACCCGGAAGGCGTACAAGGAGCGATAGTATTGTCAGGCCGCAGCGGTAAACGACGAGTGGTAACGTAGCCGAGACCCGGTATGCACACCTGCATTCCATCCGCTAGAAGTGGCAGACTGGAACAGTCAGGGAGCAACATCTGGGTGGTTTGGGAACGTAGCCATGCCAACGTGAAGCGTTTGAGCCTCTCGGGGCGGAACAACACACTCTCGCATATTGTCCTCAGCCAGACCATTGTGTAGACAGTCCGTAAACTAAAGAGGGTACGCGCGCACATGGATTGGGAAGCGCATATGAAAAACAACGGTGCCAATCTAACTATGCGCACGGGCACATGCCGGTGTGTATGTGAGAGCGTCACTGCGTGCGTGTGTGTGTGTGTGTGTGTGTACCCGAGCGGAAGACACAGGAGGAAGAGCTAAAGCCCAGTCGCCTCAGGTTTGCGGTAGAAATGGGTCTGCTATGTCGTGGAGTTGAGGCACATGAACGCATACATAACAGCTGTGCGTGTCGTAAGCTTAGATACGAACAACCGCTAAAGCAACAACAACAAGAACAACAACGGTAACAGTCACAAGTCATTCCGGTGGCGTCTGCTGCCAAGTAAGCGTTCCAATGCCTACGCGTGTGTATGCACACACACATCCAAAAGATAGAGGCGGAGGCAACGACGTAGACAAACGAACTGCGGCATAGAGAGCTTTGGAACACGATATTGTATGCTGGTTTGATATGAGAATAGCTTGGCAATGGCCAACACTACGATTTCTTTTGGATAGCGCAGTACGTCGCCCTCGTACGACGTACTCCCATCGCGCACACGAATACCCAAATACCGTATTAAGCGACGGAATTTTTTCCAGTGCAGTCAAGCTAAGCTTTGTGCACCCGAAGAGTGAATGTTAGGCGATAACTTACTCGGAAGGAAGAAATTGCCTGGCTCATTTGATTAGTTTATGGTCGGTCGTTTCAAGAGCTAACAACTGAGGTGAGGAGCGAAAGAAAAGGGATAAAAACAGCGGAGTGAATGCAGTCTATATAATCAATAACGTTGCACATTTTTGTCCTAGTTACGGTTGCTGTTTTTAGCCTACCTATTTGGTGATTCACTGAAGGAGGGCAAAAAGGAAGGAAGACAATGTTCTAATTGGACACAATATTCATATAGGTCTTTTCTCACACAATCTGGTTTAGACATCTTTCGTTCGTTCGTGAATGATCATTTTGTTCCCAATTGTTGACCAGATCGTAAAAGTATTCCCACACAGTCGGGAGAAACTCATTCGTGAAACACCGTTGAGTTGTAGCGTAGATAGTTATGGTGTCCTATGAAATAATATGCATGAAGAGGAACTCTAATGATTCCAGGGGGTGGCTAAGAGCATTTTGTGCACCACATTAATAAAATTGTCCACAGAATAGAGGCTTCAAATGACAAGTAAAGTATGAATGGTGTACAGCAGTTAGTAGCGTTTAACACTAACCGGTAATAGTTCACACGGTTTAAGCTGCCACGGCCCCGGGGAAAGCCATGCAAATTGATAACCAGAGGGCAGATGAACGATTGAGCAAATAGAAAATGTCGAGAATGAAGAGAAAGGAACTATGCAAACAACAGGTTGCACGCATCGAAGGCTTATTTCGAACAGAGCATGATAGATGGCAACCGGAATAGAGATAACTCCAGGCAGATCTGCGTACCCTGTCCACTGTCACAATGGGAGCTTACAACACTTGATCACTGTGGGGCCTCTGCAAAATTCTGCAAGAATCCGATTTGATTTAATGGATAGCTCGGAACGCCGTGTCTTGATTGATCTACTGGTCAAACTGCACCCGATGGTGACCGATGTGTCCTGCGCGGTTGGTTTGGTGAACTAATGTTTTTACAGTTTTCAGTCTCAGCCGTATGCGTTCAGTGTTAAATGCTCATCCACTAGGGTTCGTTTAAAATACAATCATAGAATAGATTGTTCTACAGAATGTAACAAAAGGTTGTCAACAGACTGTAATCGAAGGAAACTTGTCCACGGATTTTACAATCGCACCAAATGAGTACGTAAAACATACCAAACTTGAAAGAGTTTCATTAGAATTCCTAATCAATAAATGCTGACTGTATCAAGCCGCTGCTTTATATTACTAGCACTATCTTCCATCAACGTTTTGTATTTGTAGTTGAATAGTTTGTGTACGCTTATATGCTTACATTTCAGTTAAAAAAGTACACTGGTCATCAGATGGAATAAAATATACAGTTTTATATAACATGCAAAGTGAACAATTTCGCTGAAGACTGTTTCATGTGCGAAATTCTGACGCTATTCACTTGCAATCCTATCTTTTTTGATTAGGAGTCGGGCCAGGTAGGGTACATGGGAATACTTATGAATGTTAATACGAGAGGGCAAATGCCGAAAAGAAGAGCGTGGATGGATGGGAACGACAAGATGATAGATTGGAATGCATAGGATGAAGAGAGTGGTCTAGAATCTTATTGGCAAATTTAACACAAGAGTTGATGTGACCATTAATGAGTTCTGTGATTAATAAATCGATTAGTAATATTCCTGTTACCCCACTGGGACGATTCAAATCCGATGTTTTTTTAATGATACAGAATTTGTGGAACTTATACGCAGACGAAACACGACTGGTTTATCTATGGCATCGTTAGATGTGACATCGTTGTTCACAAATGTTCCTTTCGGGGAAACAATAAAC